>JAJHZJ010000232.1:1783538-1916038 GCA_023548195.1 Bettongia penicillata ogilbyi | reverse complement strand
CCCAGCCTGAGCTATTTCCATGGGACTGCTGGATCTGAGAGGGCTTGAAGGTCAGGTGGGATAATTCCTCCCTTAGATTGAACTGAGGCCCAGGAGAGGGGGCAGGGGCTCACCTGCCAGCGACGCCTTTCATGCTTGTGCTGGCCCTCCACGGGATCCTCCCAGGGTTGGCCCCCTGGGGCACTGGGGGCTGGTTCCCAGCCACTGTAGAAGACTGGGGTATAGGGGGTGCCATCCTCAGGGGGCAGCTCAAGCCTGTGGAGTCGGAGAGGGAGGAGGTGGGAGTCACCTAAACCACTTACCTGTTGCCTGCCTCAGTTTTCTCAGCTGTAAAATGGGGATGATAATGATCCCTCCCTCCCAAGGTGGTTGTGAGGATATGTGAGAACATTTGTAGCATGCTTTGCATGCCTAAAGTTTCTCGAAAGGCCTGTTGTGCCCCTGGCTGCTCAGGTGTTCACAGCCTTTCCAGTGGGACTCCTCTCCACCCACTCAGCCTCGCCTCCAGTCTCAGCTCCCAAGTACCGGGCCTTGGTCCAAGCATCTCCCAGCGAAGTCCAGAGCTCGACCTCTCGGGCTGTCAGACTCTCTTTCAGCAGAGCCACGGCCTCTGCCGTCAGGCGAGGCTGCTGCACCGCCTGGGCAAAGCTGGGGCCACCGGTGGTGTCCACCACCTAGCATGGGACCAGAAGGAATGCCCCAGCCTGGACTCGGCTCACCTACCTCTTTGGATGGTCCCTTCCAGAAGTCCCCACTGGAGGTTTGACCACCCCCTCCCACTTCAGGGGCCCCCAGAGGTCTGAGCACCCCCCTCCAAATTCAGGGCCCCCTCACCATCTGCAGCGGACCCAGCAGGAAGTGAAGGAGCTCTGGGGCAGAGGGGTCTGTGATGTTGGAGCGAAGGCGGGCCTAGGAGATGGGGGAGAGGAGTATCTGGGTGAGCTGCCCTCAGATACCAGGAGTGGAGTGCATTCCTGGCACCAGGCCCCCGGGCCAAGGCCAGGTCCAGATAACTCACCAACAGGCTGAAGGAATACTTGATCTTTTGCAGAATGTCTGTGTACTCCTCCTCTGTGGGAGGCTTTGCTCGAAGGGTCAGAAGTCCCTCTGAGGGAGAGATAGGGGAACAGAGATGAGGGGAAGAGTCTTGGTATGGCAGAAGGAGCCCTGAGTAACCAGTTGGGTCTATGTTCCATCTTAAGCAAATCCCTTCCTCCTTTCTGGGCCTCAGTTTCCCCATCCGAAAATGTAATGTAGCACCCTGCCAAGGTGGCCTTGGAAGGCCTATACATGACAAGAGATGTAACTCCTTACTGCCAAAGAGTTTTCAGAAAGGAGACTGAGGTGAGAGAGGAGGAGAAGAAAGGAGAGGAAAGGAGAGAGAGGGACAGAAGGGGTGGGGGAGTAGGAGAGGGGAAAGGAACAGGTGAGGTCCAGTCTTTGAATGGTAGTGTGGAGGGGAATTCAGGGCCAGCGCGCCCCTCGGCATGCCCCCTGGTGCTCGCCCCGGGCAGAGCCAGGATTTCCTCTTCCTCCCCAGACAAAGCCAGGAACCGTGCGCCTGACCCTGCGCCTGGCCCCACGCCCGCTCTTTCTGACTGCCCTCATGAGTGTTCCATCCCTCGCTCAATATAGACATGTTGCTTCCAGGTCTGTGAGTGTTCTGGGCAGTGAGTGTTGGTTGGGAGAGGGCTGCCCAAATCCAAGCCCAAAGCCCTGCTTCTCACTAAGAGAAATCAACTGCGGAAGGCGGCTTTTACCCTGAACCCTGAAAATGCGTCTTGGGAGAAGAAAAGAAGAATGTGCTTGTCGGGCCTGCCTACCTACTAGGTGCCTGGCCTTGGGCTATAAGCGCTCTTCAAATCTTATATTTCATCATTCTCTTAGACTGCAAGAACCTTACAAGTCATGGCTGGCCTCTACTCCTTTGGAGACCAGAAAGCACCAGGCTGGCTAAAGGCAGAGACCACAATGTTCCTTGGACGAGGCTGACCTGCCTATGCCCCAGGCTCGGCACTGCAGTGGGGAGTGGAATCACTGATTGTTTATTCTGTCCACACTCTCGTGTGCTTGGGTTCTGGGGGCGTGGGTGTTGTGCGTACATATGTATGTATGTATGCGTGCCAGGTGTGTACGTGTATATATATATATATATATATATGCATGTGTTCTTGTGTGCGTATATGTATGTGTATTGTATATATATCATATTGTGTGTATGTGTGTGCATGCATGCATATGTTGTGTGCATATATGTGCTGCATGTAAATATGGATATGTATTGTGTGTACATGTGTATGCTTGTGTATTGTGTGTATATGTATGTGTATCGCATGTATATGTGTGTTGGGTGTATGTTGTATTTTGTGTATGTGTGTATTGTGTGTATATACATATATATACGGCGGGGAGGCGGGAGGGGGGGACTGGACAGGGAAGCGGCCTCCCTCACCTCCGGCAGCTCTCCGGCGCACCCTGCGGCCGTTCCCGATGCTCCAGGACCCGGGAGGCCTCTGCAGATTTCTGCAGCTTGGCCACAAAGCTCTCGACATCATCCAGGATATGGTTCAGGATGTCCTGCCAGCCCACAGGGCAGAGGGTGAGCATGGGAGGGGGTCCCCGCTTGGCCCCTGCGGCACTCCTCCCTCCCGAGGACACTCACCACGTTGCGCTCAGCCTCCAGACTCGCCAGCTCCAAGGCTGGCCTCTGGGTCCCTGGAGAGGACAGCAGGGCTCAGAGCCAGAGCTGAAGCGCGCCTCCCTCCCTCCCTCCCTCCGTGACCAGGTACGGACGTGAGCGGCTCACTTCCTATGCATCTTTCATACCTCTGGGTGGCTCCTGTTTCCCTGGTCAGACTGGTTCCCTGTGGGCAGGGCCATGTCTCCTGTCTCTGACTAGGGGCTCCCCAAGAAAGAGGCCCACGCGGGATGGGGGCACTGTGAGGGAAGGAAGGCTGCTTCTTCCCCTTTCCCTTCAATGTCTCCTCCCCAGGCTTTCACCTTCCTTCTCCTCGGGAACAGCTTCCTTGGCCAGTGGTCCCAGCAGGTGTTCCCGGGGGGTGATGGCCACACGAGTTGAAGGCCGACGTTGGAAGGGGTTGTTTGCAGGCCCGGGGCTGGGGGTGCGGTTCAGCTCCTCCTGGGTGGCCCTGAGGAGCAGGTGAAGACAGGGGCTGGATCCTCCAGCTCAGACTCACTTTCGTCTCCCACCATGTCCTGCTCCCCACCCACCTTAGGGCGGCTGCACGCCGGTCTCCACTGCCCGATCGCTGGGCTTGTAGGGCCCCATGAATGTCCTCTCGGATCAGCTCTGCCTGCCAAGGGGAGACAATTTGGGACATGTGACTCCCCCTGCCCTAAGTCCTTTTCTCAGAGGACCTGTCCTCTCTAAAGCCACAATGAAGGAGCTGCCCGGAGACTGGAGGATAGAGAAGGTGGGGGGGGGGTGGTGGTGAGGAGGCTGGGATCCTAGTTTGGGCTCTCCTTTCTGCCCCCCTTTCCCTGCAGTCTCCCTTACTTTCTCCCGGCTCCATGCCTGCCTCCTTTCTCCTGCCTTTCTCTGTCCCGTCTGTCTTTGGGTTGGTCATCCTCAGCTTCTGCTAGTACTCCCACCAAGACCCTGTGGGCTCCTGCCAGTCAAGGGCCCTCCTCTGGGGCATCTCCCCCCAGCATCCTCATGGCCTTCCCTTCCCTTCCCTTTCTCCTCCTTACTGGTCCCCCCACCCCAGCCTCTCATTGTCCAGCAGCTCTGGGAGCAGCCGTTTCCTACATCATATGGGCCAGCGGGAGCCTGGGCCCAGCACCCTCCTTACCCCAACTCGGAGGCCCTGGAAGTAGTGGACGTCGGGCTGGGGCCGGTCAGGCTCCTGACACACCAGGAGGAGGAGGGCTTGTGTCTGGCCTGGGGGGAACACAGCCTCACATCGGAGAATGGAATCCAGGGCGTAAGACTCCAGCTGTTCCTGTGGGGGGAAAGGACCACGGGCAGGGCTGCCCACCCACCCAGGACCCCCATGGAGGGGGCATCTCCTAGGGGGTGCCAGTTTGTTTCGTTGCATCTCTTCTCCCCACTTCTGTCCCCTCTGATACCAAAAGTGCTTTGAGATCCTCCATGAACTTCTCTATGGGGAGAAAGTCAGGGCCAGAGAGGGGCAGGGTGGAGTGGACTCAGTGGAGTTGGGACCCAGAACCAACACTGAATCCCTCCTTCCTCTCCTGACCTTGGAGTCCACGTCCAGAAGCTTCACGTTTCCTGAGGACACTTGTAGCAGCATCTCCTGGGCCCAGATCCGGCCCTGGGCATCCATAGCAGACAGCTTCCTCGAGGCATCCTCCACTGTGTGCACCCCGTCCTCTTCCCCCAAGCAGAAGGTCACCAGGTGCTGGGGGAAAGGGAGGCGGGTGAGGCCCAGACTCTGACTCCGACTCATTCTGTTCCCTCAGACCCACGAGACTCACGTTGACTGCGTACTGGGATACGTCTGCCATCACCACTGTGGAGTATTTCTTCCTTTGCTCTGGGGCCAGAAAGAGGGAAACTGAGGAAAACATAATTCCCATCTCCTCCCACTAAGCTCCGATTCCCCTTAGAATCCTTCCTTCTCTGCCAATGAGGAGGCTCTTTGCCCTGGAAGGGACCTTAGGACCACCGACTTGCAGCTGAGGCAGTAACTATGGAGGCTGTCTATTCTACCCCCTCCTCATTTTACAGACAAGGAAACTGAGGCCTACAGAGGAGAGGGAATCCATCCACCTCCAAAGGGGCTGGGCTGAGATTTGAACTCAGGCCTTCCATTCAATCTCCTTCACTACCTTCAGGAACCCTCCCTTCGGCCTGGTATGTGTGTGTGTGTGTATGTGGTGGTGGTGGGGGGCGGGCCGGGTTCTGGACAGTTCTTTAAATGGCCAAGATCAAGCACTAGGCCCCTGGCCCACCACCCATCAGGGACCCAAGAATCTTGAGATCCCTAGCCTGGCCTCCATCCCAACCTGGGCTGTCAGTAGGGTCTTCTCCCAACACATCAGTCCCTCACTCACCATAGATGGACTTGGCGCTGGGCTTGGGGGCTGCAGTGGGCCTGGGGAGGAGGGTCAGAGGGTCACTGAATGAAGCCTCTCAGGTCCCCTCTTCCCCTGACCCAGGGTCCCAACGTTGAGTAGCAGAACCGGGAGAAAGAAGGAAGGGGATATGGAGGAGGGAGAGGAAGGAGGAAGGAGGGAGGATAGGGGACAAGGAGGCTCCCAGCCTCAGGGGAGACCAGGGCTCTAGAAGACACTCACCCTGCTGGACTGGTCATCATGCTGCCAACTCAGGATCGCAGGCTTCCAGCCTGGGGAGAGGAGAGGCCTGAGGTGGGAGACACGGGGACCTAAGTAGCCCCAAGGAACCTGGGATTTGGGAGCTCTTTGGTCGACCCTGGGGCTTTGGAATGCCTGGGTCCCAGGCAGGGCCTGGGAGTCTATGCCCCTGGGGTCCAAGACACTGAGGTCCTTGAGGGGGTGGGAGCTGAGGAATGCCTGGGTCTGGGGACTGAACGCCAGCTTCCTGAAGAGTTGGCCAGGGAGCAGGATGCTGGGGTCTCTGTCTTGGGGCTCACCTGGACGATGTCCTGTCCTGGCAGACGTTTGGGAGACGGAGCCTCCCGGGTCGCATCAGGCTTAGGCCCCAGTCCCAGAGGGAGAGAGAACCTAGGTGCCCCACCTCCCCCCACATACCTAAGCCTTCACTTGGTGGGGTGTGGTCCCGGGAGGCGGAGCTGGAATGTCCAACCAGTGCTGGCTGGAGTTCAGGGACCAGGGTCCTTAAGGGAGGTGGAGACCAGGGGATCAGGACGCCTGGGTCCTTGGAAGGAAAAGACCAAGTGGTTCAGGTGCCCGGGAACAGTGGAAGGGAGGGCACTCCAGGGGCCCTGAGCCTGTGGTTGGCTTTGGGTGTGACCGAAACTGAGCCCTCTCTCCCTCCCTCCCTCAGTCCCTGCTTCCTCCTCCTCCCTCCCCACACGCCCAGGTACACCTAAGACGGGAAAGACCTAGATCTGGGAGAGAGAGCAGATCTCTGAGCCGCTAGTACCGCCTATACCACCTCCAGGTCCAGGGCCTCGACTGGAGGATGCTTGGGGATCATTAAATCTCACCCTGCTCCCTCCTTCTGATGAACCCCGCCCTCACAGAGCCGGGTGAGAAGGTTATTTTGTGAGCCTTCAAGTGTTGAGGAAATGGGAGTCAGGATTGTTTTATAGAGCGGGAACCGAGGTTCAGAGAGGAGCAGGTACTTCTGAGTACCCTCAAATCAAGAAACTTGAACAGTGCTAGGTCTGCCCCTTCCATGCTGTGGGCCTTGGGTAAATCTCCCTGCTCCTCAAGAGCTCAGTCAGCATGAGGTAGGGGCCTTCGATGTGTGGGCCTGACCTGGGTTCCCATGTACCTTCAAGGGGCTGCCATCATCCAGGAGGGCAGAAAAGCATAAGGGACAATATTCATGAAAGAACAGAATATTAGGTGAGTTCAAGCAGTCAAGTGCCCCGGGGAGGGGGCACAGGGATGGATAGGAAGTGACCTGAGTCTAAGATGAAGAAGTGTGGAGGGATGGCACTCCAAGTAAGGGTCACAGCCCAGGCAAAGGCCTAGAGGCCTTTGTTGTATGTACTTGGGAAATAGCTAGTGGGCCAGGTTGACTGGAAATAATGCAAAGCCAAAGTGAGAAGCAGAGGATTTTGTGTTCAGGACTCTGTAAAGCAAGTGTTTATGAGGTGCTCACTACTATGTTCCAGGCACTGCGCTAAGCACGGGGAGTCTATGGCTTGCTCTGCCCCCTCCAGCCTCCCCAGTTTCTCTCCTTTTGTTCAAGACCAAAGCCCTGCTCTGACGAGGTAACTCCACTGCTCAAGCACCCTCTGTGGCTCCCCATTGTTCCTGGTCCTCTGGTGGGGCTGCCCCCCCCGGGTTCTTCGACTCAGGGACCCTCTCCCTCTCAAGCCCCTATGGCACACGCATTTGCTTCTCTGGGTCTGAGAGGCGCCCAGCCTGTAGCAGGTGTCAGATGCAGGACCCCCCTCTCCCCTGCCACACACACATACAACAAAGAGAGCTGCCCCAAGTGGGAGGGGCTGCCTCAGCTGGAAGGTCTTTGGAGGGAGGGGCAGCCCAGGCTGAGCTTGGTGTTGGAGACCCCTCCCTTCTCCTGCCCAGTGGGAGCCTGGGTCCCCTGGTTAGCCTGAGCCCGGGAGTGGGGGCGGGGGGAAGGCTGGAAGCTGGGTGGAGATCAGAGGAACCTGCCTGGCCAGCTGGGGAGAGGCTGTGAGCAGGGAATGCCAAAGTTGGCCCTGTTTGTTCACAGGGAGGGAAGTCCTTGGTGGCAGCCAGTTTGGCCGGTGTGTGGACAAAGGGCGGAAGGGCAGGGGCCGGGGACTGAGGCGGTCAAGGTAGAGGATGTGGCTCAAGTTCCTCTCCTGCTGGCCCCCACCCCCACACACCCTCTGTCCTCCCACTGCCAGTCTTCTTAAGTCGGCTGGTGGC
Source organism: Bettongia penicillata ogilbyi (assembly GCA_023548195.1). NCBI lineage: Eukaryota > Metazoa > Chordata > Mammalia > Diprotodontia > Potoroidae > Bettongia > Bettongia penicillata. The sequence goes on along the minus strand of JAJHZJ010000232.1, from coordinate 1,908,523 downwards.
TCACGTGTGGAGGCAGGGCCTAAGTTCAAATCCAGCCTCAGACGCTTCCCAAAATGAGAATACTAACCCACCCCAGGGCTGCCATGAAGATCCAATGAGATAAACTATTGGCAAAATAGCCCCGTGCCTGGCACACAGTAGGCGCTGCCGTTATCATCTCTCCCCAGTCCCTGGCACACAGCATCTTGCCCAATGCCTTTACTTTACAAATAAGGAAACAGGGGCCCAGAGAGGGAAATCATTGCCAGACAGCGAAGACCCACACCCAGGGTTTGCAGGCTCAGTTCCACTCCATCTGACTCCAGAGGGGTACATTGGAGGACCTCCACCCTGTCCTTGGAGTTCTCACAATGAGCCTGTTTCCCCCACCATGAGGTAAGGGTATGTGAAGCAATGTCTCAAGAGGCCTTTCCAGCTGAGTCTCCCAAGTCCTAACCAGAGATGTGCCATTAAGCCTCTCCTCTCTGGATCTCAATTTCCCATTTTGTAAAATGAAGTTGGACTTGGGGGCCTTGGGCTGCCCCAGGGCCTGACCCTGAACACCAGGCCAGGCAGCTATCCTATTCTTTGCCCTCAAAGTACTGTCAACTCCTGGTGGGCTTGTGGTCCATTGAGCCCAACGGATCTTTTTCAGACAGCCGCCACTGACCTATCCCTCTCCCACACTTCCCTTCTGGCCATGGGTTAAGCTTCAGCTTAGGGTGTTTTCTTTCCCCTCTTCTCTGCCCACTTTACTTTCCCAAGGTCTTCTAGCTCCAGACTTGGGACCCCTGAGTTCAGGGGATCCAGGTCATGGTTTCAATCTGTGGAGATCCTTTAGGCTCCTGTTTTATAGCAAGCATGTCTGCCTGTCATCTCGCCCAGGTCTGCTCCATCTGCCCATGATAGGTGGGGTGTCCCTGTGATTGTCAGAACACAGGCCAAGGGAGGGCCTCCTACAGATGAGAGTTGTCTGGGGGTGGGGGTTTGGGCTGAAGCTGGAAGAGCCCCACCAAAGAGGGCTGGCTGGGGGAAAGGTCTTATTTATGGGCCAGAGATGGCCTGACTGGCTGCTTTCTGGAGGATGTAAGCTTCTCTCATTTGACAGACAAGGACCCCAAGGCCCAGAGAAGGGAAGACAAGTGGAAGTGGGAGGGGGCAAATCCAGGTCTGCCTCTGCCCCCAGACCTCTCCCCAAGGCTCCCTGCTTGCCCACACAGGAGAGAAAGGCCAACTTTGGAAACTCATCATCCAAGATGCCTCTAAAGGTGCCCATCTGACCTCGGCAACAAGTCACTGCACATGGAGGATTGGGGCATGTGGTGAGGAGGGGCCGGGCAACAGCACTGTTGATTCAGGCATATTTGAGGGAGGAAATGCCTGGGAGAGTAGGCTGAGTGTGCTATAGACTGCTGGGCCAGGAGGAAATCCGGCAGATCCCTTAGCTGGCCAATAGGCCCTGCATTGACCAATAGGCAAACTCGTGGAAGCGTCCTGGCCTCCTGGTGCCCACTTCCAGGACTGAGGAGCTGAGTCTAATGACCTAACGGGCTGAGTTCTGTTTAGGCCAATGGTGGCTGCCTAACCTCCAGGGCCATCCCCTCTCACTCCATCCTTAAACAGATGACCCTCCCTCACCTGGCTTCTGCCTTACGTCTGGGGAACAAACATGACCACTGGCCAGAGGGGTGCATTTCTCCAGGCTTCCACTGCATGCCTTGGTTTCCCATCTTCCTAGTCCAAGGCTTTTTCAACGTCTAGACCAAGGGGCCTTAATCTGGAGGTCCATAGATGGATTTCAGGGAGTCATTGATCTTGGGGGGAAAAACCTGGATATTTATTTTCACTAACTCTTAACTGAAATCAAGCATTTCCTTCCATGATGAATTAGAAATCATTCATGCAAGGGCTCCCCTGGCCCCTTGTCAGCCCATAGGGTCCAAGCTGGAGGGGATTCAGAGGTCTCCGAAGTGACATTAAATGAGAACAGAAGCTCAGAGGGCTTCAGTCAGGATCTGTGAACTTGTCTAAGCAACGTGTCGCTATCTGTACTCTGGCAGGACTATTCCTTTGTGCGTCAAGCCTTTTATGCATCAGGGACCATGATTCTGACAAGGGGACCCTGGCCTTCACCTTCAGACTGACTGCCTGGGGGGCCTGAGCCTTTGGAGAGCATGGCTGACCCAATGCCTGCTGTTCAGACGAGGAAGGGGACGGTGGTCTGAGCCCAGCCAAACCTGGGCCTGCAGTGTCAGAGGCAGGGGAATCTCGGGGGACTCCCTGAGAGGTGTGGAACAGGCCAGGTGTCCTGATGGGGGTCATGAGCTCCAAGTGTTAAGTGATTTTCATAGGTGATCCTGCCTTCAGGGTCTCAGCCTCATCCAGCCCCACGAGCTGAGTGCTGTGTGCCCAAAGCTTTTGAGCTGCCTCCTCATCCTGGGCCTGGGGAGCTGGGTCCTGCTCCTGGAAGGCGTTAAAATATTTGCCCGAGATCCCACTGAGCTCTGGAGCCACAGCCAGGTAGACACTCGGTTGGGCTGCCAACTTGGGCGTCTTTATCAGCAACCAGAAGAAGGGGCCTGGGGTCAGGACACAGAGGAATAGATACAGAGTCAGAGAGGCATCGAATGATGCCCGTAGTCTGGTAGGTGGAGAAACTGAAGCTCTGATAGGGGAAGACACTTGATTAAGCCCCACCCCCCGTAAGCGGCTAAGCAAGCTGATGATCCAGATGGGCCTCCCCAGTCAGGTCTGGGAGAGTTCTGGGGGCTCCTCCAAACTCCTGAGGAAGAGGGACTTACCAAGGACTGTGCTGGAAAAGATGGACTTGTGCAAGCCTGTGTGTCTGCCCAGCTCAGTGCTAGCTACCCCGGGGTGCAGGGAGTTGGCGGTGACCTGAGTCCCTGTCGGACAGAGGGAGGGCAGAGGAGGAGGTCTGGGCTTGCTCCCAGCAGGGGGGCTCTGAATGGGGCCCACAGACATCTGTCTCAAGTAAGGTGCTTTGTAGAGCCCAGAGGCTGTGTAAAGGGTGAGGCACTTTGTGGACCTCAGATGGTTTGGGGAAAGGGAAATGCTTCTGCAAACAGGAGCATTATGAACATATCTGCGTTCTCAGCCCACCCATCAAACCGCCCCATGGCCCCATCTTTTCTGGGCCCTGACCCTTGGCGCTCTGCTGGGGGCTGCTCTTCTTGTGACTGCACCCACACTCACCTTTCAGCCGCCTGCCGAGCTCCCTGGTAAAGAGCTCCACAGCCAGCTTGCTTTGGCAGTATGCAGCCTTGGCCTCGTAGGGCCGCCGCTCCCAGTTCAGGTCCTCGAGATCCAGGTGGCCCGCGACATGAGCCAGCGAGGAGACGTTGATGACCCGTGAGGCGCCTGAGGCCTTCAGTTTGTCTAGCAGCAGGTTGGTCAGAAGGAAGTGACCTGGCAAGGGTAAGGCGTATGGGGAGGGAACCCCAGTCATGTCCCAGCTTGGTGCCTGGCCACCAGCGCTGGCAGCCAATGTGCTACCTGTTCCCTGAAGTCCTAGCTAAGAGAGCCCAGTCTCAGTGCCCCTTGAGGGGCTGCCACTCACCCAAATGGTTGACCCCCAGCTGCATCTCAAAGCCATCCTCGGTGGTCCAGTGGGGACACCTCATCACGGCGGCATTATTAATTAGAATGTCCACGCGCTCTTCCTCTGGAAAAGGGCCAAGGCACTCAGGAATCCAGCCCAGCCTGAGCTGGTCCCGTCCCCATCTCTTTCCCAGCCACAGGTGTGCCTCTAGATCAGAGGCAGTGGTTCAGGGCCTCTCCGGCCCAGTCCAGCCCCTTCTGTGCTCTGGACAGAACATGTAGCTCCTTGGGTTCAACCCCCAGGGCCCTTCTTCTCGGGGACCCCCCTCTGCCTAGCACTGGGCAGGGGAGCTGGGCCTCTCCTGCTCTCCCCTGCAGTGCCCAGCACTGGGGGGGTCCAGGTTCCTCCTCTCTATCCCCATCTGTAGTGTCACACTTAGCAGTTGTACAAGTGAGTGCCCCTCAAGGTCCCCGCCTCTAATCTCACAAACTCCAAATTCTCCCCTTTCTGACCTGGGGCCTACATGCTCTTGGCACTGAGGGGGTTGGTGCAGGTGGCAGGGAAGGGGGAAGAGGCCAGGGCAGAAGTCCAGTTGGGGTCCTGTGGGCTGAGAGGAGCTGGCAGCCCACCTCACCTGGTCTTTTAAAGATTCTGTGGAGCCTGAGGATTCTCCCCTTCCAGACATGGAAGCTTGGAGGCTCAGAGAGGTTAATTAACATGGGTGGAGTCACACAGTGGTGGGAAGCTGCCCCTTCCTTGTGCATGCCCATGTGCCAGTGCCCCTGCCCCTGGCTTCCTACCCTCCACAATCTTTTTGGCAAAGGCCCGGATGGACTTCAGCGAGGCCAGGTCCAGGTGCCGGGCATCCACGCGGTGGTTGAGCGTGTCCCCCCGGATCTCTTTGGCTGCTGCCTCACACTTGCCCAAGTCCCGACAGGCCAGAATGATTCGACCTCCTGGAAAGAAGAAAAAAGGGAAACTTCAGGCCCAGAGAGGGGAGTGGCCTGCCTATACAGGGTTTGGCCCAGGAGCCCCAAGCAGTCAGCAAGGGGGCCACAGGGAGAAGAGCAGGAAGAGCCTTTGGAGATTATCTGAATTGTACAGATGAGGAAACTGAGGCACAGACTGAAGAGCAAACAGGACTTACAAAGACAAGAGCTGGAAAAGGGACTGAGATACCCTTTCTCATTTAAACCGAGGAAACTGAGGCCCACAAAGAAGGGCTTATCAAGGGTCACCTCCCCCATCCCCAAAGACCCCATTTGAGGGGTGGAGCACATAGCAGATACGGGTCCTGAACTTGGGAGTCAGGAAGACCTGGCTTCCAACTGTGCCACCTGGGTGGCCCTCGACAGCTGCATTTCACAGCCCAAGGTCCCTTCTGCCTTCAAATCCATGATCCTCTGAGCCCCAGTGGAATGGGCCTTGGTGTGTAGTAAGCTCCCTGCTTTAAGAAGTCTGAACAAAGGCCATCTGACTAGCTCTTGGGGAGGCTGCTCGCTGGGCTGGTTTTTCACGTACCATAGGAATTAGATGCCCCCAGAGTAATTTCCAACCCTGAAAGCCTAGTATCTAATGAACAGAAAAGACCCTGAAGCCCAAGCACTTTATTTCACAGATGAAGAAACCAAGGCACATCCCACATTTCCCTTCCTCATCACCCCACTGGAGCAGAAAATCACAGACTTAGAGCTGGAGAGGATCCCGAAGGCCATTGAGTCCAATTCCTTCATTCTACAGATGGGGAAACCGAGGCACAGAGAGATGAAATGACCTGCCCAGGGCCTAACTGCTAGCATGTGCCTGTGGCAGGATTCAAACACAAGACTCCTTGACTCCAAGTCCAGGGGTCTATCCCACTCCCCCACCCCACACTAAGCCTAGTTTCTCCCTGGGATTCAGGATTGAGTCCTCGGGGCTGACAACTTTACCCCTCTGGGCCAATTCTCGGGCGGTCTCCTTCCCAATGCCAGTATTGGCCCCTGTGACAATGACTGTCTTCCCATGGATGGTGGCTTTGCTGGGGCAGCTCCCGCCGCCAAATGAGTCCCTGTGGGAAAGAGGTACAGAATATTCTCATGGCTACAAGCAACAAGTGCCCTTCCGCTCATCTCAAAGGATATGAACAGGCAGTTTTCAGAAGAAGAATCTAAGCCAGCAATAGTCATATGAAAAAAATTCTCTAAATCACTATCCATCAGAGAAATGCAGGTGAAAACAACTCTGAGATATCACTCCACACCTACCAAATTGGCAAATATGACATAAAAGGAAAATGATAAATGTTGGAGGGGCTATGGGAAAACTGGGACACCAATGCATTGCTGATGGAGTTGTGAACTGATCCAACCATTCTGGAGAGCAATTTGGAACTATGCCCAAAGGGCTATAAAACTGTGTGAACCTTTTGATCCAGAAATACCACTAGTAGGTCTGCATCCCAAAGAGATCAAAGAAGAAAGGAAAGGACCTATTTATATGTGTCTAAATACACACACACACACACACACACACAAATATTTATAGCTGATCTTCTTGTGGTGGCTACAAATTGTAAATTGAGGGGATGCCCATTGGTCGGGGAATGACTGAATAAATTGTGATATATAATTGTGATGGAATACCACTGTGCCATAAGAAATGATGAGCAGGCTGATTTGAGAAAAACCTAAACTTACATAAAGTGAAATAAGCAAGACAAGAAGAACTTTGTACACAGTTGCAGCAATATTGTACGATGATCAACCGTGAATGACTTAGCTATTTTTTGTAAGACAATCCTGGAGGACCTATGATGAAAAATACTGTGCATCTCCAGAGAAACAGCTGATGAATCAAGTGTAGATTGAAGTTTTTCATTTTTTGTGTGTGTTTTTTTTTGTTGTTGCAGCATGGTGAATACAGAAATATGTTTTGCATGACTTCACATCTATATCTGATACCATACTGCTTGCTTTCTCAATAAGCGGGGGAGACAATATGGAACTCAAAACTAAAAAGAAAAGTTTAAAATAAAAATAATAATAATAAATTAAGAAAACTTAACCACTCCAAGACCTTGCCAATTAGACTTCTATGGTCCCCGATGATGATAAGGTTCAGAGGGTTGATGTATCATCTCCTCATACTGGAATGTAAGTAGTTGATGTTTGTTAATCCATGTTTACCTTCTGTGTTTGAATTTCAAAGCTGCTCTGCTGCTCTAGTCTTTTCATCAGGAACATTTGAAGTCCCCTACTTCATGGAGGGTCCATCTCCCCTCCACACCCCTGCCGTGTAGCAGCTTTGTTGGGGAAATTACTATTGGCTTTAAGCCCAAATCCTCTGCCTTCTGGAACACCATATTCCAAGCTCTCTGTTTCTTAAAAGTGGTAGCTGCTATATCCTGTGTGATCTCTGACTGTGCCTCCTCAGTTTATCACATTCTTTCTTTCTGATTGCTTGAAGTGCTTTTTCTTTGACCTGGAAGCACTGCATTTTAGCTATATTATCCTGGGAGTTTCCATTTGGGGGCTTTTTTGAGGAGGTAACCAATAGATTCTTTCAATTTCCACTTTACCCCCTGCTCTAAGCACTCTCTGTCTCTCATGCCAAGGTGTTCAGAAAGTCCAATGATTCTGTTGCTTTTGCTATAAGATACCTAACATTTTCTTCTATATTTTCAGTCTTTAGACTTTGTTATGATATTTCTCTTTGTCTCCAAGACTCACTGGTTTCTTTGGTCTATCCTAGTTTTTAGGGAGTTTGGGGCTTGTACAAAGCTTTGTACCTCTAGTGTCAAGATTAATTCCAAGTCTTTTTTCAATAGCTCTTGTTTCTTTTACATTTTTCTCCTCCAGAGCTCTCATTCCATTTATGAAAAAATTTTTTTTAACCTTTATCTTTTCCAGGAATTCTACTAAATCTGTACCCAGGCTGTATTTTCTTCTGAGTCACTGCTTGCAGATGTTTTGGAGTCATTCTTTTCTTCTGGATTTGTGTCTTGAGTGTCCCATTCATCATTATACCTTTGGTGGTGGGATTTTTATTTTTTTAAATATTTGCTCATTCTTCTAGCCTACTTTCTGACCAGATCTGATGTTAGAGCTGGGCTCTGCCACACTCTGAGAGGCCAGGTCTGGTGGAGGTAATGGGTGTTGTGTTGTTCTAGGATCTCAGGGATAGGCTGGGGACCTGCCAGCTTTCAGAGCTTCCAAAGGGGTCTGACACCAGGCAAAGTCTAATTGCCATTCCCTGATCTGAGCTCTGACTTGGGTTTTGGTCAAGCAGGAATAAGCAGATGCTGGTGGACTCCATCCTTATCAGTCAGCTGGAAGGGCATGCTGGGTCAAAGCCACAGAGCTGTCAGCTTCCCTTTGGCCTGGAAGCTAGAATGGAGGCTCTTTACCTTCCTCCTCTCTCAGGGTACAGACAGGGCCTCCCAACTACTGTGTGCAGGCCTCCTCCTCCCTCTGCCCTGCTGTAACCCGGGAAAGGCTAGTGTGTGGCCACACTGCTGATTAGCACCTGTCCTGGTGTGGGTCTGGGGATGTCCCAGGATCTCCTCTTGCCCTTGTACGCAGTCTCTTCATGGCATGCTGTGCGCTCCTAGCCCAACCTTGTCCTGCCGGTCTATCATCCTGTGCTGAGCTGGGTTGAACCAATGACTCCATGTGACTTTTTCAGTATTTCCCCATCAGGATTCAGTCTGGTGCATTCTCTAGACCTGTCTGGAGAGGAGCTGAGCTGCTGCCTTGGCTGCCTCTTCTGTTGCTGGGGCAGAAGAACCTCAAGAAGCAAATGAATTTCCCTGGGGCAGGTCAATAGCTCTCTTCTAACTTCCAGTCTTGGAATGTTACTGAGACTACTGCACTGAGGGCTTAAATGACTGCTCAGGGTCCTGGCCAAGCCCCTCTCAGGATTCTAACCAGAGCTGGCAAGTAGCTGCTGCGACGGCACCCGGGCGCCGGCTAAGGCCCCGCCCCCAGCCCTGGGAGGGGGCGAGGGGGCAGCCACGCCCCCGCGAGTCACGTGTCCACGCGCAGCATGGCGCCCATTTGACAGAGCGGGAGACAGACTGGGGCTAACGGGGAAACTGAGGGGGCTGGGGGCACGGTGACGTCATGCCGCCTCTCAGCCCGGCTCTACCCTCACCCTCCCGTGAGTGGCAAAGCATGCAACACCTCCCATCCCCCCACTTACCGGAGCAGCACGGCGCCCCCTAGCAGGGTCCCGGCCACGGACAGCGGCAGCACGTAGCGGCTCATGGGGCCCGCCCACTCACGTCTCACGTCACGCGACGGCAGGTCGAGCGCGCTTCTCGTCGCCGCCGCGAGGCCTGCTGGGACTTGTAGTCTGGGCTGGGCACGCCGTAATCCAGGAACCCTAACTACCCAGCAGGGAGGGGGCACTCAGGGCCCTACCCGCCCCCACAAATGTGCATGTACTGTTTACTCACGGTACAGTGTAAGCTCCCCCACCTCCACTTGTCCCCCCTCCTCCCCCTTCGTCTCCAGCCCCAGCAGCTATATAAATCACCACTGAAGGACTTCTAAAAAAGGGAAGGAGAAGCGGGCAGCTGTGAGAGCAGGATCGGAGAGGCTGGGTGTGCCCGACCAGGGAAGGGCAGGAGGCAGGAGGCCAGGGAGGCAGTGGAGGCACGAACCTGGCTTGGCAGAGGCTGCAGCTCGGGCCGGGCGATGTGGGGGAGGGGGCGGGATCCACGATGTCCCTGTGGGAAATCGGGGAGCCCCAGGGCAGGGGCAGGCGCCGCGGAAGGGGTTCTCTTGGCTGCCCTACCACTCCTCTCTGTGACCTCCATGACTCACCGCAGCCCCCGTGATCCTCCGTTCCCCCGTTCTTCCCCAGGCTGCTCTCGGAGGGGCAGGGGCAGTTTGGGGGGGGGGGGCAGCCCCATCACGTGGTGTCTGCGCCCCTCCCTCCGTTGGACCTCTTTCTGGGGTCCGGGTGACCCACGTCTTAGACACTGGAGGCCCCCAACCATTCCCTCGAGGTCTTCTCTCCTCCAGAGTTCCCGCTCCAGGCCCAGGGATTGCCACGAAGTCCGAGCGGGCCGCTTCTGGCTCTCTCTGGGCAGGTGTCCTAGTCTAGGCAGCCTCTCCGCCTGGGAAAGACTCCGACCCGGCATGGCGACGTTTGCTCACCAGGGGGCTCTGCAGGGCGACTCCCGGTCTGTCAATTTCAGTTCCGTAGAATGAAATTGACTAGACCGCTGCTGGGGTGTTGGGGTCTTTGTGTAGCACCACGTGAAATATTATGGGGACAGATGTGATTATGCTCTGGAGAGGGAGAGCTGTTAGGAGAATGTGGAGAGAGAGGGAGAGAGAGAGGGAGAGAGAGAGAGAGACAGAGAGACAGAGACAGAGAGAGACACAGAGAGACAGAGGGAGAGAGACAGAGAGACGGTTGAGGCTAGACATTCATTGCAGAAAGGCAGGGTTCTGTGAGCCAGAGAGCACCAGGCATCCAGATCAAAGTAGGAGGCAGAGCACTTGGTCCTGTACTGGCAAGCATCTTGCTGTTTTCTCTCCTTCCTACTGAGATGAGACTCTGGGTTGTAGCCAATGGGTTTCTATAGAGAGAACCATTGAGGGAGGGAGAACTGGGTAAGGGAGGTAGAGACCCCATGAATAAGAAATGCACATGGCGTCCATATAGCACCTAGTGTGTGCTAAGAGAAGTAGGTGTTATTATTATCTCCATTTCACAGTTGAGGAAACTGAGATGAGTTGACTTGTCCAGTGTCACACAGCTAGTAAGTGCCTCAGTTCCTATTTGAACTCAGGTCTTGTTGGTTCTAGGCCAAGCAGTTGCCTCCAGCAGTCCATGAGGCTTTCTGGTTGGGAGGGGCTGGAGGGAGGACAGCCTGTTCTCCAGGGATCCTCAGAGGCTCCTTGGGGTCTCTTTAGAAGGTCTGTGGGCTCACCTTGGGCTGTTTACTTGGGATCTCTGCTTTCCTGCAGGTATATCTGTAGCTAAGGCCTTTTCCTCTGTTCCTCTCAATGGAACATACCCCATTCTTATTCCTTCTTCTGGGTGCCAACTTGTGAATTTGCAGGGGAGCTGGCTCATCCCTGAGAGGTTCAGAATGAGTCTCCAGGAAGGTGCCCACCTTCCCCTCTGCCTATTGCCAGCTACTTGCTAAGCTGAGTGACATGGGAGCCTGTGGGTCAATCAGCTGCCTGGGACTTGTCCAGCATCCTTCCCCACTAGGGGCTCTGCACATTCTCTATGCGTCCTTCTTATATGATTGTATTGGTGGCTTATTTTAGAAAAGGATAGTTTTCTATGTGAATATCCCATCCTCTAGCTTTCTGCCTGTCTTTGTATCTATGGATGCATCTGAAGCCCGAGACCAGATTGGTGTGGGGTCTCTCAGGAGGCTGGGTCACTTATCCCCCTCCTATGAGAGGCTACCTGCCGCCCACACTCTGGACTCGGTGGACTTCCTTTTTGCTCCTCCAATAGTATGTTTTCCTTCAAGTGTTTGTAAATTTATCAGATGCTAAAAGTCATGGATATCTTATATAAAGTACATATCCCTCCTTGTCTCTAATGGAAGGGGTACATCAGCATACTCATTTTTATGATGATCCTCTCCTGGACTTGCTCCTGACTTCCTCTGCACTTACCAACCCTTTCCTTCACAGGTCCCGTCATGGCCTCCCCCTTCCCCTGCTTTTCAGCTTCTTTGGAGTGTTTTCTTTCCTCACTAGCTCCTTGAGGATAGGAGGCTAGGCACAATGCCTGGAACATGGTAGGCTCTTCATAAATACTTGCTTTCTTCTCTCCCTCCATTCCTTCCTCCCTTCATTCTGTTACTCCTTCCTTCCTTTTCTCCTTCCCACTCTCCTCCCTCCATCCCTCCCTCTCCTTTCTTCTCTCCCTTTCATCCCTCCTTCCTTCCCTTTGGTGAAGTTCAGATAGAAACATCACTGGGACAAATCTGTCTCTTTTATATTTCATTTTCTATGGCTTTTGCACAGGAGGATAAATGACTTCTTTTTGTATAGGAATGCAAGTGTTAGGGTTTAAATGTATCCAAAACCTCCAGAGATAACCCCAGCTGCAGATGGAATAACAGGGATCACTTTTGTTGCTCTTCACTTGGAGATGACGAGTATTCGGCATTAAAGCCATCTTTGTTCAGTCTAGAGGAATCTAGATTCTGTCCTGGTGACCAGGGGCAGTAGTTTAGTGCAGGAGAATTTACTAGAGGAGTTATCTTGAATATCTGAAGGTCTGTGTTTGTAGAGTGGTGGTTTGTTTGTCAATCCATAAAAAAGAGTGAGCTTTGGAGGTGACATTCTAGCATCCAGCTCATGTCTTGCTAAGTATTGTGTTGTTTGGTAGGAATCTTGGTGACCCCATTTGGGGTTTTCTTGGCAAAGATACCAGAGTGGTTTTCCTTTTCATTCTCCAGCTCGTTTTACAGATGAGGAAACTGAGGCACACTAGGTGAAGTGAGTTGCCCAGAGTCTCACAGCTCAAGCTCACAAGTGTCTGAGGCTACTTTTGAGGTCGGGAAGTTTTCCTGACTCTAGAGCCAGTGCTATGTGCACTATGGCACCACCTAGTGGCCCCAGGTATTCAAGTCGGTGATAATATTTTACAGCCTTCAGTTACATATTGCAGTTTCTTCTGTTTTCTTACAGAATCTATATTGATCTCTCAGTCCGGGCTTTTTAAGAATCTGTGATTTCTGGTGGCAATGTTCTCATCCTCATTTACCATCATGAAGCTATTTCCACAAACAAATCCTCTGGTCGGCCAGTGTTGGATGTTTCTTTGTTGAATTTCTGCAGCCACCCTTTGGTCCCATTCTTGGGTCCTAGTTATTTTACAGGCTCCATGTGGGGAATCAGTGAGTAAGCTGGTCATCAAGCATTTAGGAAGCACTTACTGAGTGCCAGGCACTGAAAAAAAGGCCCTCCCAGTCTAATAAAGGTAAATACCTTTCAACAAATGCAGTGTACACCTGTCCTCACCACCCTTGACAAGGGCTTTTCAAAGGGACATCTACTTGTTTGAAAAAAACATTTCTCTTAAGTTTTTGATCTGTTTGCCACATGCTCTAAGCATAGCTATACATCCTTTTCTTCCTTTCTGTAGATATCTTAGAGTGGTGGCTTAATGGTATATGGGATTTTGTTAGAACACTTTCCAAACAGGTCACATCTATTTTCCAGTTTCGGAAGTGTACAGTAACACTGGTATTACAAGGATGTCAATCACTTTCGATGGTTTCTTTCCAAACACAGGCAGGTATCACCATTTCCTTGAAATCTTTATGTTTACTGAATCTTGCCTGGAGGAGACCAAGGTGTTTGTAAATACATTTTCACCCATTGGGTCTCTGTGATCTCCACCTGGATTCAAATTTACAAGTATTTTATACTGTGTTGTTTATTTTATATGGAATTTCTCTTTCTGTCTCTTCCTGCTGGATATTGTTAATAGTATACAGAAATACAGATGATTTGTGTGGGCTCACTGTATACCGTGCAACTTTGCTGAAATTGATGATTATTTTGATTAGTTTTTAGTTGACTTTCTAGGGTTCTCTAAATAGAGCATCACATTATCTGCAAAAATGATGGCTTTGTTTCTTCTTTGTTGATTCCTTTAGTTTATTTTTCTTGTCCTATTGCTATAGTTAGCATTTCTAGTACAATATTGAATAATAATGGTGATAATAGACATCCTTGCTTCACTCCTGATCTTACTGGCAGTGTTTCTGTCTTATTCACAGATGATACTGACTCTTGGTTTTAGATAGATACTACTTATCATTTTAAAGGAAAGACCTCTTTATTCCTATGCTTTGTAATGTTTTAATAGGACAGATGTTTTATTTTGTGGAAAGCTTTTTCTTCATTGGTTGAAATAATCATATGATTTTTGTTGGTTTGTTTCTAATATGGTCAATTATGCTTATAGTGTTCCTAATATTGATTCAGCTTTACGTTTCTGGTATAAATCAGTCCTGGTTATAACGCATGATCTTTGTAATATATTGCCAGTATTTTATTTAAATTTTTTTTACATCAAAACTCATTAGAGAAATTGGTCTATAGTTTTCTTTTTCTGCTTTGACTCTCCCTGGTTTAGGTCTCAAGACCATATTTGTGTCATAGAAGGAATTTGGGAGGACTCTTTATTTTTTCAAAAACTGATGTAGTTTTGGAATTAATTATTTTTTATTCTTTAAATATTTGGTAGCACTTGTAAATCCATCTGGTCCTGGGTTTGGAAATTCACTGAAGGCTTGTTCAATTTCTTTTTCTAAGATAGGGTTATCTTAAGTGTTATATTTCTTGTTCTTTTAATTCAGGCAATTTATATTTGTGTAAATATTCATCCATTACATTTACATTGTAAGTTTTAGTGGTTTAGTTGGATAGAATAGTTTCTAATAATTGTTTGTATTCATTATTGGTTGTAAATTTGCCTTTCTCATTTCTGATACTGGAATTTAGTTTTCTTTTAAAGATAAAATTAGCTAATGACTTCTTTTTCTTTTTCTTGTTTAAACTAGCCCCTACTTTTATTTATTAGCTTGCTGGGGGTTTTTGAACTTTCAATTTTGTCAATCTCTTCTTTGATTTTCAAATTTTTCTATTTTGGTGCTTAATTGGGTTAAAAAAATGGTTGATTTTCTAGGTTTTTAGTTGCATGCCCAATTCATTAATCTGTTCTTTCTCTCTTGATATAAGCATTTAGATAAAAAAAATTTCCCCTAAGTACTGTTTTATTTGCATTCCACAAATTTTGGCATTTTGTCTCACTGTTGTCATTGCTGAAATTACTGATTTTTTTCTATAATTTGTTTTTGGACTCACCCATTCTTTAGGATTAAGTTATTTAGTTTCCAATTAATTTTTATTCTTTGATTCTGAGACCTTTTATTGAATGTAATTTTTATTTCATTATGTTTTAATAACATGCATTAATATTTCTGATTTTTTGGATTTGTTTATAAGATTTTTATTTCCTAACAGTTAATTTTTATAGAGGTGTAATCCAGTTAAGATAGGTATATTCCTTTCTATTCCCATTCAATAATTCTTCAGATCTATCATACCCAACTTTTCCAAAATTCTACCCATCTCTTTAACTTTTTTCTTATACATGGTTAGATTTATCTAGGTCTGAGAAGGATCAATTAAGGCCTTCCAGTTTTACAGTTTTGCTTACAGTTTAACTTTCTCTTTAAAAATTTAGATGCATGCCATCTGGTGCATATATGTTTAGTATTGACATTAATTCATTGTCTATGGTAGCTTTTTTTAAAAATTAATTTTATTTATTTTCAGTATGGTACCCTTTTTTAAAAAGTAAAATGTAGTTTTCCTGTTTATCTCTTTTAATTAGATCTATTTTGCTTTTGCTTTGTCTGAGATCATGATTGTTACCCCTTGCCTTTTATTTCACTTCAACTGGAGCCCTTTGGTTTAACTTTGTATATCTCTATTTCAAGTGTTTCTTGTAAACAACATATTGTTCCATTCTGGTTTCAAATACATTCTGCTATTCTCTTCCATTTTATGAGTGAGTTCGTCTCATTCACATTCATGATTGCTAATTATATATTTCCCTCTATCCTAGTCTCTTATATTTTTCTTTCTCTTTTTAAAAGTCCTTTTTACTTTTGACCAATGCCTCTCTTAATCTCCCTTCATTCCAAACCTTTCCTTCCTATATCCTTGTTGGGTAAGATGCATTTCTGTATAACCGTGTATATATATATATTCTTTCCTCCTTAAATCAGTTTATGTGAGAGTAAGGATCGAGTACCTACTGCCTCCTCCACTCCCATTTTCCCCTCCAATGTATAAATTCCTCATTTCACAGCCCATTTATATAATTTCCCTCATACTTCGTCTTCTTTCTCATCTCTCCCAATACATTCCTCTTTCCACTCTTTCCATTCTTCTTTTTGAGATCATCCAAATATAACAGAATCACACCCGACCTTCTGTTTAGACTCCCTCTAAGATCCCTGATGATGATAAAGTTCTGAGGTTCTATATCTATTATTTTCAGATATAAGAATGTCAGCAGTTTAAACCTTATTTAGTTTCTTATGATTCTCACCAATATTAACCCTTTTTTATCCCTTTCTTGATTCCTATATTTATATGCCAAGTTTTCTACTCAGCTGTGGTCTTTTCATTAAGAATTCATTCTAAATCTTCTATTTCAGTAAAGGTCTATTTTCCCCCCATAAGATTATACTAAGTTTTTCTGGGGAGGTTATTCTTCATAATAATCCAGGATTCTCTGCCTTTCAGTTACTTTAGGGTTATGGATACTAAATCTTATGTGATTGGGACTGTGGCAACCTGGTATTGAATTCTTTCCAACTGCTTGCAGTATTTCTCCTTGACTTGGGAGTTTTGGATTTTGGCTACAATATTCTTGGGAATTTTCATTTTGCCATTTCTTTCAGGGGATGACTTTCATTTCCTACTTTTCCTTCTAGTTCTAAATGACCTGGGCAGTTTTCTTTTATGAATACTGCCTTTCAGTAGTTCAGTGATTCTTAAATTATCTCTTTTCATTCTGTTTTTCAGGTTAGTTATCTTTCCTATGAAATGTTCACATTTCTTCTCTTTTTCTAGACTTTTGACTTTTATTATTTCTTTTATTATTTTATATTATTATTATTTTATTATTTCTTGAAATCATTGGCTTCCAATGGCTAATTCTAAGTTTCAAGGAATTATTTTCTTCAGTGTGATTTTGTTCCTTTTCTCCAACTGTTAATTTCTTTTTTATATTTTTCCTCCATCATTCTCACTTCTTTTCCAATTTTTTCTCTATAACTTATTTTAAAAATGATTTTTTAGCTTTAAAAAACCTCATTATTTGTTCATCTTTATAGCCTCTTTCTAGACTTTGGACTTCATGCCCCCATTAGATTGTGAGATTCCTGAAGGCAGAATCTGTCCTTTGTTTCTTTTTGTATTCCCAGAGCTTGGCACAGTGCCTGGCACATAAGTAGGCACTTACTGTTTATTGACTGATAACTGGGCTCTGTTTATTCTGGGGGTGGAGGTGATAATGTCCAGCTTGAACTTCTGTCCTTTTTTCATCTTTCTGCTGCTCAGGTTGGGGTCCTATAAGCTTTCAGGTCTGCTAAAGTGGTATGATCTGGAGTCCCTTCACTGCCTTCCTGGCTTGAGTTTTTCGAGTCTTGACCAGGTTTGGGTCTGTTGGCTTGTGCTTAGTTGAGCATTCCAGTAGAACTGGTCTGCAGCTGGACTTGGATTCCTGGCTCTCCTTTGGGCTGAAACTCCAGCTGTGATTATTCCATTGCAAGCTTAGATGTTGGGCTAAAGGCTAGAACTGAGTCATTGCTCTACTTTTGGGATCAGAGCCACCCAGCTCCATTTCTGGAATTTTTGCTTTGTTCAGCACATAGCTAATGTTCATGCTGGTGACTGACCCCTCCTGATTGCTCCTTTCAGTGTCTGTGACCTGCATGCACCTACTGCTAGTCCAAGGATCCCCTGGGATCTCTTCTTGCCCTGGTGCTTCCTGCCCTATTACCCTGTCTCAGTTCACTTTCTATCATCTCTAGGTGTTGGATATGTCACTCTTGATCCGATCCACGCCATAGGCTGCAGTCCTTTCTGCTTGTCTCTCTCAGCTTTCTGGGTCTGAAAAAATAACTCACTGTGGGCTTTTCTTACCTTTCCTTATCAGAAAAGGGCCTGGTAAACTTTCTAGATTTGGGAAGATAATGAGGAATTTGGCTCCTGCTTTCTCTCCCTCCACCATCTTGACTCCATCTCTATTTCAGTTCTTGATAATATTGTCTTGTTGGTATATTTCAAACTAGAAAATGGTTTTTCATGTGAACATCAAATGCTCTAGCAGTCAGTTATACTTATTTTTTGCAGTTCATAGATAAGCCATGAGTGTGGAACTGAGTTAAAGACTTTGCAATAATCTTTAAAGAAATAAAAAATCTTGAAGCATTTGTGTGCTTTGGTGAAATTTTCCACTTTTGTCCTTTCCCCATGCCTTTCCACCTCCTCTAAGGAGACTTTTGTCGGTAAGGTTCCCTCCTTTCCCTGATCCAAACACAGAGGCCACACAACACATGACATTGGCTCTTTATTGTTGGTTTCACATGGGGCTATCCCAACTTGGACTTGGGAAGGAGGGATCTTGGAACTCTTGTCTGCCTTCCTCCAGCTACTCAGATTCAGGTCTCCTGGCTTCAACTCTAACCATTCTGGTTGTGCCAGGACTAGGTCAACAAGACTCCCAGGGGAGCCAAGGCCAGGACCACATGGATAGGATGAATTGTGGTACAATACCCAGGAGGGAGATCCACTGTGGGAACAAAGGGAAAGAAGCTGTGGAAGACCAGAGACCAAGGCCCCTAACATGCCCAGAATCCTCCAGTATGGGAAGCAAAATCTCAGCCAGCTCTCCATGCCCTGGGGGCTACTCACCGCCACTGAGCACCAGGATGTCACTAGCTGCTGACCAATGATAGGGTTCACTACTCATGTAGCCATAGCATCTGTAATTCCCATTCATTTCTTGTGTTTTGTTGCGGAGATGGATGACAGCCTCATTGTTTTTGATGTGTTGGGGCTTAATGACCTTGAATCCATCTTCTGGATTGCCATGGTACAAGACAAATTTGTCCAAGCCCACGCTGGAGTTACAGTGAAAGGTGACAATCTTACCCAAGGGCACCGAGGAGCCAGGAGTTGCCCACAGGAAGGGTTTTTCATAAAGGCCTGTAAGAGGAAACCCTGGAAATCAAATGGGGCTGATCTCCCTTCCTGGCTCCCTACCTCTCAGCTGAGAGAGGGAGAAGGTCAGCTGAAGGCCTATCCTCTCCTTCTCCTGGAACCAAGGGGTATAGCCATGGTCTATGGAAGACCCACTTTCCTTATCACTTCCAACTCTGTCTGCTTCTCCTAAGGGCACAGTTTAGAGTACCTAGCTCCCTTGAGACCCTCAGATTGATTCTGAAGGGACTTGAGGCCAGTTCTATGAGGAAGAGGTAAGGAGGAAGAGCTGGGACCACCTAGGGGAATGAGGCCTGGAGAGAGAATTGTCACACTGCCACTCACTGTGTGACCTTGGCCAGTCTTTCCCCCTCTTTGAAACTTGATTTCTTCCTCTACAATAGTGAGATGAAAATATCTCCAAGGCCTCTTCCAAATCTAATAGTCCATAATTCTATAGCTTGGGGGCCATGTTAGCGAAGAGGATGGAGCAGTCAAGAAAGAGCCTTTTGGGGTGGGGCATGTGGGGTGACTGCCCCTCCGATGGCCCATTGAGGAAGGTAGTGTTTAAACAACATGGGACTCTGCCGCCAGAGGCCTCAATTACCTATGTACCCATGAAAGTGTGTTTGCTGGCCACTAGAAACTTCAGGCAGAGGATACCTCAGTGTTTCTTATCTTTATACCACCAATATTCAAGTGAGGGCAATCAGAAGGTTGACACATCGAGGTGATGGGGAAAAATAACTTCTTTGTATGAAAAAGTGAGTTCATAGCCTCACAGGACTTAGAGTTGGGAGGGAACTTAGCTATGATTTGGTCCACACTTCTCATTTAACAGATGGAGAAAATGAGTCGCAGAGAGGAGGGACTTGTCCAAAGTCACATGGCCAATAGTAAGAGTAGCTGTATTAAGAACAATGATGATAACTTGCTGTTTTTAATTTAAAACACTTCACCAGCAAGATGTATGTAATTAATAGGAAACATGATCTGTTTCAGGGAAAAGGGTTAAACCCAGAATAGTTCTACCAAGCCTTAACTCTCCAAAATAGAATTAAACAAGATTTCCAGATTAAAAGTGAGCCAAACCTTCTTGTTAACTACTCATGAACTTGAATGAAATAAAGCTGTTAAGCTGCTCTAGAAAGCCCATCCTAACGTTCCTTTGATCTCGGGCAATCTTTCTTCACTGACCTCCAATTTGGATTTGGATCCAACAATGGATGCCAAGAAAGGAAAGAGATCATTTGTTCAGAGCTTGAGTCTAGAGGTCTCAGTGAACCACTGACCTCAGTTAACCACCCCCTCAGGAGAAACCCCCTGGGTGTAAAGATGTCAAGGAGAAGGCTGGGACTGAACGTGCAAAGACCTACTGGCATCCTGAAGTCAAAGCTGAGTGGCAAGAGCCCAACTGGATCTGCTATTGCCCAACCACACCAGTGCTGCTGAACACTTTCAGACCTGGAAAATGGATAATGGGTCCAGGGCCCAACACCCTAAAGCAGTAATAAAATGCTTTGTGCTTCCTCATGAAAAAGGAGAGAAGGGAATAGACATTCTTAACATACATGACAAACAGATCAAAATCTTACAGAAATACTTTTTGGGAATAAGCGGATATGAATTCACCCAGCATTAACCACAGCTGATAACAGATACATGTGTAATCAAAAGTGACTCACCTCTGGGGGGAGTCTGAAATGACTGAGACCCAACAGTGGAATGAGAAGACCCTCCATGAGTAACATCCTTGTGAACACATCCAACAATATGTTGGCACAGAAGCGTTGGACAAATGGTTGAACTGTGCAGATTTGTTGGTGTAAACGGATGGGCTCAGGTGAATGTGTTCAGGTGCCAGCTTGCACTGGCTAGACTTAAGAAATGGATGGAGAAATGGGAATAAGGGAGATCAGCCTTTAAAAGTGTGTCCTGTGTTTCTGGAAGAGCAGGTTATTAAACGTTTATCAGCATACCCTGGGGTTTTTGATGGTGACTTAAAAGATAAAGTGTTTTAGGTGGCTAGAAGGATACATCCAAAGTTTGCTATTTTTCATGGACTGACAGATGACAAATCCCCCTACTATAGAGACCAATCTCATAATACCCTGGACTGCTCCACTGATGGAATGAACCTGGAAACAAATTATTACTGCAGACTCCAATGTTGCCCACAACTGCCTGGACAGACTGCTGATCCAAAGGGTTTCTGGAGATGCCGCCATGGTGAATACCTGCAATTTCCAGGCTACACTAAATGAAAGGTTTTTAAAGTACAAGCATCTGGACGAGGTCAGAATGGTGAGGGAACAGGAAGACAGGCCAACGTCCCCATCATCTCACCAGCAGCTAGAGGTGACAGACTCAAGAGATGTTTTCCCTTGAGTCTAGACAGGATGTGTCTTACATCCTCACCCTTTTATTCACCTACAGGGAAGTTATTTTATCCCTAGTACAACAGTGCCAGGACAGAGCTGGTAACAGAAAGGAAGACAAGCAGGGCTTGTCCCAGGTGGGAGAAAAGAAACAAACCCTCCAGTGTTTACCTTCAGCATCACATTCTGTTTGACTTTTAAATCACATCACAACCTACCTCCAACCTACCTTGAGAGAGAGGGATGGAAGGAGAAAGAGAAAGAGAGAGAGAGAGAGAGAGAGAGAGAGAGAGAGAGAGAGAGAGAGAGCATGTGCCAGATCTGGACAAATGAAGCGCTCTTCCCCTCACTCCATCCAGCCTCTGGGTCAGGCTGGTGGCTCGATTTCCCAAGCTCCTCCTCTCTGTGTTCAGAGGTGTGGGGGGCACATCTCTCAATGTCTACATCATCTCTGTCCTTTCTTCTATTGGCCTTCCCCACTCTGGACCGCTCTTTCCTGACATACAGCCCCGGGGTCCCCTTGGTCACCTCTCCCTCCCTCTTCTGAGGGTCAGCAGCAGTCTTCTTCTGCCCAGGATGTGGCATGGCCTCCCTCCCTCCTTCCCCGGTACTCTCCACCGTGACTGGGATTCTTAACCTCAGTGCCTTGAACTGAACACCGAAGTCAGGGGTCTGAGTTTTGTCCTGGATGGCAGTCCTCATTCTCCTGCCCCATTTGCCCATAAGGGAGGGGATGGGGGTCTGCCTACCTCTGGTCTCTCCCTGCTCCATTCAGCCACTACAGCCTAAGCTGGCCCATATCACCTCCCCGCCATCACCGGCTTCTGGGCCTCCACCCCCACCTCGCTCTCCCCTAAGACCCCACTCCTCTGGCCTTCTTTCACCAGATGCTCAAAAGCTGAGTGGCCTGTGACCGCTGCGTGTATGTTGAGTGACCCTGGGCAAGTCACTGAACCTGGTTTTCCTCAGTTTCCTAAAGTGTAAAACAGAGATCATAGCACATCCCTCCCAGGGTGTGTAAGGATCCAAGGAGAGATCGACCCTTAGCAGTGTCTGGCACAAAGGAAGCCTTTAATAAATAAATAGAAACAAATAAATTGCTGACCCACTGACTGGCCTTGAGGATCAAGAGTAAAAGGGAGCCCCGGGGCCAAGTCTGTTGGGGCAGCAGATGAGGAGCAGCTGAGACCTCAGGCCCGGACCACTCCCGAGATCATCGCCCAGCCGGAACTGCCCTGGAATAAGCATCCCGGTGGGGGTCCGGCCTCCCTGCACGGGGACATGGGGGCTGGGAGCAGGGAGGAGGGGCCGGGCTTGGCTTCTCACCGGCCACCGCCACGTCCAGGGGTTCGCTGAGCTTGGACCAGAAGTCATGGAACAAATACAGGCAGCGGAAGCGGCCCGCGTGCTTGGCCGTGACGTTGGGGTAGTGGAACACCGGGGACATGCTTTCCCAGCAGGAGTCATGGACGGTTAGGGGCTCCTGGACGGCTTCTTTACAGAGACGGTAGTCAAAGGAATCGTACGACCCCACGCAGGTCAGCGTCAGGGCTTCCCCCAGAGGCACTGGGTAGTTGGGCTTCACCTCGAACCTGGGAGCAGGCAGGTCGTCTGCAAAGCAAGCGGAGCCCAGAGGTCCGGGGGAGGGGCCCCCTGCGGCCTCCCACCCCCAGCCGGCCCTCGGGCTTCCCCTGGTCACAGCAGCCCACCCCGGCCCCGGGCTGCAGGGGGAGTGGATGGGGATGGGAGATGGGGCTGGGGAAGGACTCACAGAAGTCTTTCGATGCCTGGACCACACAAAATCCTGTGAAGAAGGGCCCTGCAATGAGAACCGGCTCCCCGGAGCCCCAGACCCACCCTCTTCCCTCCTCCCACCTTGGGGGCTGCAGGCGCCGTCTCTCTGCCCTCTCCGTCAGGCGAGTCCCCGCTCTGTCTTTTCCTCCAGCCTAGGCTCTCCCCACACTCCCTCCAGCTCGGGTGTCCCCCTCACCTGTCCCCTGCAGCCTGGGCCCCCGCTCTCCTTGCATCCATCCTCAGGGGCTGCAGGGGGTCTGTCTGCCCCTCCCTTTTCTACTCCCCCAGCCTGGGCCCCCTTGCTTGCCCCCTTGGGACTTCCCTATTGAGGCCAGGCTCCAAGACCACCCCTCTTTCCTTGCCCCCCCAGGTCAGAACCCCAGGAATCCTCCCTCTACCCTTCCCCCTGCCCCCCATCCATGGACCCCCCAGACTCACTGAGGCAGAGCAGGGCTGTCAAGGAGGGGCCCATGGTCCCGAGCAGGTCCTCCTAGGCAGGCAGGGAGCACGTGGAATGCACAGCAGGTCCCTCAGGGTGAGGAGGGGAGCCGCCCTGCCATTGGCCCGCACTCCCCACGTGACCGCCCCTGGGAGAGCTGAGCTGTGGGAAGTGACCCCCGACGTGAGTTTGCGTCAAACAGTAACAGTGACAACACTCTGAGAAGGCGTGCTCATCCAGGCAGTGCCAGCCTGGAAGCTGTTTCTGGGTTAGTGAGAGGGCAGGACCACCTGCCTACCCGTGGGAAAGGCTTGCCCCCCCCCCCAGGTCAAGCCAAGCAACAAGCATTTATCAAGCGCCAACTGTGTGCCAGGCACCAGGAGAGACGGGAGACAACTGGCAAAGACGTTGGAGATGTTCTCAGAGGGGGTCACTAGCCTCAGGGGATGGTGGGATGAGGAGGGAGAACCTCCTAGGCATGGGGCTCCCCAAAAAGAATACATTTAGTCCGAGATGGAAAGCAAGGATATAATGTCACTGGGAGGTAGACCACACAGCCAGCACTAAGGTGTAAAAGAGCCAGATGATCAAGGGCTTTGAACGCCAGACTGAGAGTTTTCCACTGATGTACCTGAGGCAGCTAGATGGTGCAGTGGTTAGAGCACAGGACCTGGAGTCAAGAAGACTGGAGTTCAAATCCAGCCTCTGACAAAAGCCACCTAACCTCTGTCTGCCTTAGTTTCCCCATCTGTGAAATGAGCATAACAGCACCTCACTGGGAGACTGTTGTGAGGATCACTTGAGGTAACATCCTAAACCCTTTCCAAAATGCCATGTGCCAAGTTAACTGTTATAATTCCATTAGATTCTGGAGGGGGTGGGACCCAATGGTGCTTATTGGGTCAGAGGGTGATAGCAGACCAATGCTTGAGGGACCGGTTTGACTTCAGAGGGGAGCAGCAGGTGAGAGTGCTCCAGTATGGAGCAGGAGGACGTATGCTGAAAGACTGCAGGGGTGCGGGTCTTTTGTCTCAGTGAAAGGACAAGGGAGCACAAATTGGGAGGGGGCTGACATCACTTGAATCTTTTCAGTGTGGGGATAAGTTTAGTATGAAAATAAGCAACTCCCAGAGGGGGTTTCCCCACCAGGAGCTGTAGTCCAAGCCTTTTTTCTCTACTTCCCAATTGAGAGCAATTTCTATTTCTCTCTCATATGAATAGCCAGTCATTAAAATTGGGGAGACACCAGCTTCTTTCCCTGTCCTATCTCTCAAGGCCAAGGCTTATGGAAGATGGGATTCACATTCTCTGCATTGAGGGGATTGCTCCTGCACTTAACTAGATCAGATGACTAATCTAAAATAACCCCGTTGCCCACTGGATCCACTTCAGCTAATTTGGGTGGCAGTGGATCCTCTGAATAGGTGGGCTTTGTCCCTTTCTACAGCCCCTCATTAGAATAGGTCCACTTATCCTTAACTGGAACAGCTACTTTCCAGGGGTATATAAGCTGTGAGCCCACCATGATCACTGTCTTCGGTGAGAGAGGGCAAATGAGCAGATTGGAGCAGCTGGCGGAAAGAGGCTAATAATATAGGGCAAAGAAAGCCTCAGTTTTGTGTGATGCCACCCAGAGTTGGAGGCCTGCCCCTGGACCCTGGCTTGGCATCTCCTTCCTGGAGCCTGGAATCCTGGTCCCAGACACATGGTCCCCTGGTTTGGGGACAAACAGTTGGATCCTGGGAAATGAAGGTGCTTTCCCAGAGCTGCTAGGTCTCAATCCAGAAGTCACATAGTATGTATGGACAATCAGCTTTTTATTCTACTTTTCAGGGAAGGATATAAAGGGAGATCTGAGGGTGGGATCCTCTCCACCACACCCCTTCTGACCCGATCTAGGCCAGCAGCTCTCCCAGGGTGGCTGAGATCAGAGCCACATGGATGTGATGAGGCCAGAGAGTGAATGGGAAAGGAGGAGTGCCTGAAAAGAGAAAATGGTGAGGCTGAGGAGGCCTGAAGTCAGTGGCCAGGCACTCCCCACCCCATTCCCTGCCACTCACCATCAAGAGCGATCACCAGCTTGTTACTGATTTCTGACCACTGGTAGGGGTTCTGGGAGCTGTATACCATACACACATACTGGCCCAGCATATATCTGTGCACCTCTCGGTAGTAGAATAGAGCTTCGTGTGCTGACTTATTCAGGGCTTCAATGCAGGGGGTCCATTCTTCCATGGAACCATGATGTAAACAGTACTTGTCAGAGGCTAAGGTCGTGTTACAGTGAAAGGTCAAGCTCTGGTGAAAGGAGGGTTTGGTGGTGGGACTGACCCACAGGAAAGGGCTCATTGTGATAGCTGCAGGAGAGACCCAGAGGTTAGGGGGTGGGGGCAGGGCAAGCCAGCCAAGGGGTGCAGGCCCCCTTCTCTCCCGGGCCCTGGAGAGAAGGTTGTGACACCTGGCCCTTCCCCCATCTAGACCTCAAGCTGCCCTGTCTATCCAAATCAATATGACTTGGAGTATACATCTGTGTAGACTTGGGGCCAAGTTGGGCAGAGGAAGGGGTGGGGTGATGAGGGAGAGACAGCCATCAGGGGAGAGGACCCTGGAAGGGGGAGGGGGTGGGCTGCTTTGTCAGTGGCACCCCACCTGCACACCTTCCAAAGCCAGGTCAGGGCTGCTGAGACCCATGGAGACTTACAATGGAGGGACTTACAAAGGTCCCATTTGACAGACAGGGAAACTGAGGCTCAGAGAGAGGAAGGGGAGGGTACTTGAAGCACAGGGTTAGCTTCCAGCCAGGATCCGATGTGAAGTGCGGCTTCCCCAGGAGGAACTTTTAGGGGGCTCTTTCTTTTCCATCTCGGCCTCGAAGAGGCCCAACCGAATCTATCACTCTCCCCTTCCTGGGCTGATGTGGGGTGACGGCAGCAGGGGGAACATCGTGGGGAGGGGAGATGGTTTCTGCCCAAAGACCTTCCAGGAAGGGGAAGCCATCCCCTTGGCGGCAGGAAGCTCCCCGTCTCCTCAGCATCTTCTCATGCAGGCTCAGCATCCGTGGGTCCTCGAGCCCCGGTTAGGCTCTACCCAGGGCAGAGGGCAGGGGGCTTCTTGTTCTGGGGGCTGCCCTTCTCCAAAGAAACTCAGACGGGTGACTCTCCAGGGGATAGAGGGGGGCTCTCTGGCCCCTATAACTGAGCACAAGCCCCCAGAGGCCCAGGTGGGCTTTGGGAGCCCGGGACAGCAGGGACTGGTGGGGGGAAGGAGGTGAAGGGGCTGGGCCCCCTGCCCTGGACCCTGCTCATGCTCACCTCTTATGATCAAAGGCACCTGGTTACTGTACTTGGAGTAGAACTGACCGAACACATACATACAGCTGTAGAGGCCCGCCTGGTCCGCCGTGACGTTGCCCATGAAGAACTTGCCCACCCTGCCTTCCCATTGGCCTTTCACCTGCTTCACCGCCTGCGGCTCTCTGCCCGGCCTCTCTCGCATCAGCACGTACGTGTCCGAGCCGTAGGCCCCCACACAATCGTACGTCGCCGGGGTCCCGAGGCTGACCGGGAACAGGGGCTCCAGGAAAAGCCGGGGGGGTGGGAGCACCTCTGCAAAGGGAGGCAGTTCGAGTCTAGCCGGGGCTGCCCCTCCCCCCCGAACGCCCCCCCAGCCTAGCCCCGCCCCGAGCCCCCTGGGAACTTACGTGGATATTGGTCAGACTTGGTCCAGAGCAGACTCAGCTCTGCGGGAGAAGGCAGCCCAACCTCAGAGCCTGCCCTGAGCGGGTGGGGGGTGGCCCCGCCCACCTCCACCTGGGCCAGGCCCCGCCCCCTGCCCAGGCCCCCTCCCCCATATCAGGCCCCTCCCCCACTGACCCTATCCCCATTCCAGGCCCCGCCCCCCACCCCCAGTCCGGCCTCCCCTCCCCAGCCTAGGCCCCCCTCCCCCTCTGCCCCTGCCCCTAGCCCAGGCCCTCCTCCCCCAGGGGTGTGTGTGAGGGGCGGAGGTCAGACACCATAGCAGAGCAGGAAGAGCTGGGTGACGCTCATGGTCCTGAACTGGGGTCCCGGGATGGTGGAAGATCCCGCGGGGCTGAGCCAGAGCTGTTCTGCTATTGGCCCTTTCCTCCCCACGTGACCCGACTGGGCCTGCGTTCCAATCGTGCCCTGCCTCATGGCTTCCAAAGGGACTGAGAATGCTAGAGGCGGGGGCGTGTGTCCCCTTCCTCCTCCCTCCCCCAATCTCGGGAGGATTTAATAACCTCGTGTACAAGCACGTGACCGCAAACCGTCAGAATCCCCACCTCGCGCCAACGTCCATCCACGCCCCAACCCTCCCCGCGCCACCTGCGGGGCGCCTGGCCCCGGCCCCTCCCCCTGCCCGGGGGTTAGCCGGGCCGGGCCGCTCCAGGACCACCCCAGGGTGTCCGTGTCCACAGATCTGTGGTCTCCGTGTGCGGAGCCGCACAGGAGAAAGGCGTCTTCTTAATGAATGGGTGTAAACACACTGACAGATCTGACAAAGTGTCCCTTGAAGTTAGGACCCAGGATATCTGTTTTCTTAAACATTAACGTGCCATAAAATAGTACGTGTTCATAAAAAGACCCTTTATTCCAGATAGTGTCTCGGGCTAAGGCTCTCATAAAATATGCCAGGTCAGCCCCATCCGGCCTGATATGGATTAAGAAGAGGTATTCTCTGAGTTTACTTCAGAGAGCAAAGAGACTGTTAGGTCCAGGCTCCGGCCCTTGTTAAAGTCCAAAAATGATACTATGTTACCATTTCCTCCTTTTGGTCAAAGGCAAGTTGAAGGCTTTGCCTGTAGACCAGGGAAGGTCTAGAAAAAACCTCTAAGCAGCCAGTGCTGGGTATGCAAGGGGCTCAGCTAGGTAGGGAACCATTGTTAGCGCAGGACTGGTCCAGACTCTTGGGAAAGCTATGTCTGATGGTGTCCTTTTCAGCCCCCTTTGAAGCCAGAGGGCAAGGTCTCCTGTGGGCTCAGGTGTTCACTCAGGAGCAGGGGCCATAGATGTGACAGAGGGATCCAATGGTCCATCTAGCCAGACAGGGCCCCCGAAAACATGGGATCAAATGGCAGTGCGAGTCTTAAATAGCAAATAAATATTGGCTAGTACCCTTCAGGTAGGGCCACCTCTAATTTGATTGAGTTATTATCAAATCAAGTTACATAATTTTTCCTGTCTTCTTAAAATGCTTCCTCACACTCTCTAAACAGATTTAAGCCATCTGAAACTGATCCTGAAGTATTGGGAACTAAGAGACAAGAGGGCTTTGGATAACCCCCATTTGTCCCCAAATCTTATTATCTGCCTTTATCTTTCCAACTCTCTTGATCCCGTTATTCACATTATTCTGTTTTGCTTTACATTTCAACCATAAGACAAGATAGCTCGTAAGTTATTACTTTTTACTGGCATAACTGTACTGGAATCCCGTTCCAGCTTACAGCAAAAAGGTTAATGGCTAATCTTACAGGTTGATGGATTTATGTCTTTGTTTCACAAGTTTGTTATTCTTCCGTAATTATACTTGCTGTGGAAGAATGAGATACTCCAGGAATCAAATCTTTAACATATGATAAGTTCAAACACAAATTTTAAATCTTGCTTAGGCCGTGGAATGACTACAAATTCAGATCAAAACAGCAAGCTCTCTTCTGCTTTATAACTTATCACATTCATTTAGCAATACATTATCTTGAAAATATAGCAGGCCTTCAAAAAAAAAATCACACAATTTAAAAAAAAGACATTTCTTCTAAAAGTATTTCCCCTTCTTTAAAAACAGTTTAAAATTTTTTCTGATGTTCACTAAACTTTTATGAAGAAAATGAGTTGGGAACTTTTAAAATGATAGATATCTCTTCTTCCCTAAAGCAAAAATAAACTTTTAAAACTGGGATTCATTAAACTATGTTAGTGTAAAGTAGCACAGATTCACAAAGTATTATAACAAAACTAAATTCTTAGCTATTACAGAATTAGATATCACAAAGTTCCTTAGTCAAGAAAGGTGTTTGTAATGGAGAAGAGATTTAGTTTCTCTAAGTCAAGAAGGACACGTCCAATTAATTTAGCTTTATCACAATAACAAATTTTCCTTAAGTATATCGCTAGAAATTAAGTACATTTTGTCATTTCATATAGATAGTCCATAAACCTTCAAATTAACATTCATAGGTATATCTTTTAGATGAAACAGGCTTGAAAATCATGCCCCTGTTTTTTTGTAAGGATTCACATTTCCTCAGTAGGAATTCTACAACACAGAAGTTTTTTGCACAGTTTGTAAGAGTTTTTATGAGTTTTTTATGTCAATGCATTTCTAAATCACCTTGCATAATATGTGGAAACTATAACTTTAAACCAACATATATTTTCATAATAGCCAAGATTTCAAATGGAAAAATCTGCTATTGTAGTAAATATCAAATTATCTAATTTCATCACATCCTTATAAAAGCCCAATTCATATGTAACAAGATTCAAATTAAAATTGCTTTGACAGCATTTCTACCTCACAATGGTCTCTCAAATTTCAGAATCTAAGAGAAATTCAGAAATACAATTTTAGAAATACAACAAATTCAGATGATAACATTTGCATTTCCAGAAATTATTGATCTTACTACTTTTGGTAATTAAAACTACTTCTAAGTTAAAATTACTTTAGAGAGACATAATAATATTGTATATAACATATGCCAGTCATTAGGGTAAGTGTTTTACAATCATATCATTTTGATCCCATAACAACCATAATTATTGTTCCCTTTCCAAATCAGGAAACAGGTCAAACAGAGATAAAATACATTTTTGCAATTGGAATAGAGAAGTGTGAAGTTTAGCAAGAGCAGAGAGGCTGGTGTCCCAGTGGTGATAATTCTTGAAGGCAGGGCTTAGTGAATGTTCCCCACAGACCTGATCCATCCACCTATCCCTTCCCCACAGGTGCAGAATTTATTAAACCTGGGGTGGTTTGCAGCTGCTGAGACAGGGTGGGCAGAATGTATAGAATCTAGGTGACATTTCCAAGCTTTACCTAGGAGGGTGGGCTACAAGGTGCCCCAGGGTACAGGACTATTAGAATCACTGCCAGCCTGTGATTGGCTGCCCTTTCTCTCCTTTTGCCAGTTGGGGAAGGGTGATTTAAGCTTCCCCTACACTTCTCCTGCATTCGCTTCTCTTAATCTGATCTGGCATGAGAGGATTAACATGAACTCTTGCGGCTGTTAAAAATCTGCATTCTGAGATATTCTCAATTCTGGGAGGGAGTGGAGAATGCTAAGTGATCAAGACTGGGAGGAGGTGTTTTAGTAAGGTGAGTTGGAGCCACCCACAGTCTCAAGGATTCTTTCCCAGTTAATTTCAAATGATCAGTTTCCAAACTTTAATGATTAATCCCACAAGCCACAAAATATACTAAAATGTTTTTTAGCCAAGATCATCTAACTTTCCATTGTAATTCCGGGTTGACCAGACCAGAACAACAAGGAAAAGTCTTAAAAAGTTGTGTTTCTTTTCCTAGCTGCAGCCTTTAGCGGTCTCTGGCTGCCTGCATTTTAAATCTTACAAGATAATAGACTTGTTCCCAGCACACATGATATAGAGACATACACTGACAGACAAATTGACAATGACAGGACAAATACAAACAGAGATCACAATAAACAATGGGGGTGGAAATTAGAAACTTGTTAAAAATTCCCATCATAAATTGGCTATTTTTATTCCAAGGAAAGGGGGTTGCAAGGATTCCAGACCTGACAATGAGGGTGGATCCTCCAAAAATTATGGGACTACCTGAAAGCCATGATCAAAAAAAGATCCTAGACATCCTTGCTCAGATCACCTATATGGTCATCGAGGGGGAGGGATGGGGAGCCTTGGCACCCTTGAAGTTTCTGACTCACTACTTTAAAGAGATAGGCCCCATGGGAATAGGTTTGGGACTCGTTTGTAGGTGGATTGTAAATGTGCTCCTTAAGACCAGAGCCCTTAAGGGAAGGAGGAGAGGGGAAGAAGGCAACAGAAACTCAACGAAGTTATCCTCCTCAGGGCTAGAGCAGGTAAGGGAAGTCCAGGAGAGAGAGGATAAAGGCTTGGTGCAGTTGTCCTTCCCAGATCAAAACCTTTAAGGGAAGGGGGAGGAAGGAAGGAAGTGAGGAATAGGGCAGAGGGAGTGAAAGAGGACAGGCTGGGGCCCTTGGAGAAGACAGGAAGGTGAGTTAGAGGGAGTTAGCTAGTACTCTGATGCTGAAGCAGCTTTGGGAACCTTAAGGAAAAACCTGCCTTTTGTTCTCCCTGAGTCATATCAGCAAGCCCAAGATAAAAATATTGCTGCTGCTGCTGGCTAGATGTTTTGTTGGCCTTTAAACTTAATTTGGTTTTAAGATAAAGTAACTTTGACAGGTCCAAAAGAGCCCTATGGTGGCCAACATAATTTAGGGCTATCTTTAGTTAATTGCCACTAGGGCTAGCAATACTCATGCTAATTTTTCCTCAGATCAATCTGTACAGGGGATCTATACAGAGCTTTTGACCACAGATTTGATCCCTGCTCCCTGAGTTAGCTTTGTGAGAAATTTCGGTCTTCAACCAAACGAGTGGGAGTCCTTTGGAAGCTGGGAACAGGAGGACTTATCTGACCTGGGCAAGGTTTAAGACTTTAGGAAAAATGAATCCTGAGGCACCTAAGTCTTTTGGCATTGGCGAGGTAGGGAGCTGTTCTCTCCTAGTTCATCAGTTCCAGTTCGAGTCATGGTACCATAACTGTCAACCTGAAAGTTTAGTTTAAAAAGGCTAAATTCATTATTGCTTATTCCCTTAAAGCTAGCTGTTACATGGCCTTGGAGCCAGAAGGAAATCTGACTGACTGTTACAGGAATGACCAGACTTAAATCTGTTTTAGGACAATCCAAGGATGTGTGTGTCTCTCAGATGTATGGTCTTTATGTGTTTAGCTATACTATAAAAGGAATCTTCTTAATTGAATTGGTTGTAAATACAATAAGAGAGTTGACAAAGTTTCAATTGAAAATACAGCCAAGGATATCTGTGTTTTTTTTACCATTAACATGCCATAACATGGTATATGTCCACAAAATATTAAGATATGGAAAAAGTTCCATTGTTCAAGATAGTGTCTTGGATTAAGGGTCTCATAAAGTATGCTAAGTCAACCCAATCTGGCCTTGTTGATATAAGAAGAGGTATTCTCTGAGTTTACTTCAGAGAACAAATGCAGGACTCCATCCTACTGCAGCTTGATTTCACAAGCCTCATAAGCAGCAAAAGTTGTATATGAGGTATATGTCTCCTGTAACAACAGGGACATGACTATGAGGTCAAGCATGCCTCCTTGGGAACCCAACTGGGCAGAAAATCCTCTAAGTAAATTGTATAGAATTCTACATCATGAAGACAGGACAATGGGTCATAAAAGTTAAATATTGTAAGAGTTGTAAAAGTTATACATTATATATCTCTGTGCTCTCCCAGGAAATGTATGTTTTCCTCTCTTTATCTTGGGATGTAACCATGATGCCAGTTTCTAAGTAAAAGTTGTCTCCTGAAGGGGTTTGGGGCAGTTGCTTGTTCCTGCCCAGGCTGTGGCTTGAACAGTTTGGTGTCTGTGTGCTCTCTTTTCCCTCACATGCTCCTGTCCCCTTACAGGCGACCCCTGTTCAAACTCTGCTGCATGGGACACAACAAATAAAGAGACTGTTAGGTCCAGGCTCTTCTTCTGATTAATTCAAGCTCTGGCCCTTATTAAAGTCCAAAAATGATATTAAATATTATCACCATTCACCAGGGCACCTGCTGATGGGCCTCTCCCCTCTAGCCAGATCGAACCCAATGTCCATCCCTCCTCCCAGTCAGTGGGGCACCTGCCAATGGGCATCTCAATAACTGGGACAGGGGGCTCCCACCATGGCAGAAGCTGGGTGAAATGACTATTTTGAGGGTTTCAATGAAAGAGAGAAAATGTTCTGCACAAGCTCCCCCCCATTTTGTTTTCTTGTGAAACTCTCAGCTGCTGTAGGTTTGGGGGAGAAGATCCAGATTTGCTTCAGGGACAGAAAGGCAAAAGGCACCACTGCCATCCCCCCAAGGACAAGCTTTCTCTCCTTGTGCCTTTAGGGGAAGTTTGATTTTCCCCAAGGGGCCAAGAAGCAAGAGAGGGAGCAAACTCATAAAACAAGGAACATTGCTTAATTGTCAGAGAGTGCTGGGCTAAGCCACATCTGAATGCCAACCCACTTTTCTCAATATAGCTTATTGCAACAGTAACAGCCATCCCTCCTTTCCTGGGTGACCAGAGAGCATCCCAACTTTCCCTGGGATCTCTAGTCTTACTGAGATACTCATTGGCTTTGTTTACAGTCATTTCCTTCCAGAAGGCCTCAGTTTCTCTTTTATGTATTTCTTTGCCAGGGCCCAACTTGCTTGAACCCGTTACTTTTTGGAAAGTAGCTGCAATTTGTCCTATTTTCCTGTGTAGACCTCTCCATTTTGAACCCCAATAAGGGCCAAAGCCTGAACTAATCAATCAGACTGCTTTGCTTTGTTCTAAAAATGCCCTTTCCTGTGTCAGCAACTTCAAAGAACAGATAAGGCTGACAAGGAGCATTCCTCCTGTTTGTGCCAGGATGTCTGCAACCAGAGTGGCAGGACTTGTCTTATCTTGGCATCCCAGAGACAGATGCTCTATGGGGGAAACGGCAATATCCTGGGATGGTCATTTCCAACTGACATCACTTTGTCAACTGTTTTGCCAATTTGTATTTACAACTTAATGAACTAAGAAACTTCCTTTCTCATGGTGTAGTTAACACATATGGAGACCATAAATCTGAGGGACAAACATCCTGACCGGTGATTGTCCTGAAATGTATTTAAAGCTGTTCATTCTTTTATCAGACAGTCAGAACTTCTGTTTTGGCTCTGTGTAGCACATATCTGCTATCTTTAAGGGAATTAATAATATAAATATAAATCACCTGCCTGTTTGCTTCTTTTAACCAAACTTTCATGTTAACACCTGCCATTGGACATTGTTGACTCACTCTGTGTTCCCTCCTAATTTTTTGATAGACAAACTGCTTCGCTTGGATTCCTGGGAAAATGTTGGCACAAAAGCTGGTTAATGCCTATATAGAGAAAGAAGCCCTGAGAAGCAAGGAAACTTCACCCACATCGTGTCCTTTTTGGACAGGGTTGACTTAGATATCAGCAAAGCAGCTCATGCTATTCCTGTGGATAAGGCAGCTCTAAAGAGATGGGGGCTAGGAGATGTTATATTTAGATGGATTCAGAACTGGTTGGAAGATTAGATGCCAAAGAATCTTTAATAATTTGATATTAATTTGGCAGAGTCTCCAGTGAGATGCCCCAGGAGTCTGTGCTAGGCCCTGGGTTCAACAATTTTATCAATGAGTTGGATAAATGCCTTCTTATCAAATGTGTAGATGGCACCAAGTCACAAGGAATGAGTAGAAGGGACACAGTATTCACAGGAAAACTTGATAGGTCAAATAACAGGACCAGGATCTCCTCTTCTCCTTGGGTTCATGGGCCCAGGACAGAGAAGGGAATGAGGTGTCCTGGGGGCTTTCAGCCTTGAGACTTTGAGCTCAACTTGAGTCAACTGGAGAAAGGGGCAGCCCTTAAAGCTCTTAAAAGGGTCTGAGGGGGTGACCCCATTGCCCTCTGCCCTGCTCAGTCCCCACGTGGAGGACTACTCTGTGCATTTCTGGATGCCCAAGCTGAAGAATGAAAGAATGGAAGGAGTGGGGCAGCTCAGATGGGGAAGGGCTCTAAGCCTGAGACCCAGAGGGTGTGCTACCCAGGGAGCTACAGTCCAAGAAGCCCATATCTCAGCTAAGCAGATGGCCCTTTGGTGCCACCTGAGAGCTGTCTTCATGGGTTGTGGCACTGCATCCTGGGAAGCAGAGGCTGCCACAAGGAAGAGTCCTTTCTGGCTCTGTTGGATTAGAAGGGGGAGGGGAGAGGGGGAAGGGAGAGCTGGAAAGGGGGAGGGGAAGGGAGAGCTGGAGGGGAGAGCTGGGGAAGGGGGAAGCTGGGGGGGAGGGGAGGGGAAGGGGAGGGGACAGCTTTGGAAGGTGTCACCTCTTGATGGGAGGCTTCCTTGTCCCCCTAGCCCGAACACAAAGACCACACAGCACAGGTCAGAAACACTTTATTTAGCCTGATTTGGGGGTCTGGGGGGGGGGGGAGGGAATCCTGTCGGTCTGGCTACTCCATCCACGTACTTGTTCTGGGCAGCCCTATGCCCACTGGCTTTGCAGAGAAATCAGGGCCAGAACCACGGAGGTGAGAGGGACTCCAGGAGATCTGGGAGAGACAGAGTTCTCTGTAGGAACAGAGAGATTGCTGTGAGAAGGGGGGAGGCTAGAGCCTCTGCCCATCCCCAATGCTGGCTTCCGTATCTGACACTGGCTTACGCTGCACTGTAGTGCCAATGGTAATGTTTTTGGTGCCGACATAGACTGTTACAGGATTGCTAGAGGAGGACCAGATGTGCAGACCGGTCCAGTTGTAAGCAAAGCACCTGTACTCTCCTGAGTGTTTCTCCTGGGCATCATAAACGGTATGGTCCAAGACAGGCCGGCTGCCTGTCAGCACGTGATTTTGTAACTTCACTTCACCTTTGAGCAGTACCCAATGAGTGGTCTCATAGCCTTGAGTCTTGCACCTGATGTTAAACCTGCCACCCGGCCTCACTACCAGGGGGGTAATGGTCATGAGGGGTGAGGGTGCAACATCTGTGAAGAGAGGTTCCCATCCCATCCTTGTAAGGCCTCACTTTCCTTTTTTGTAAAAGGAAGCTCTTCGAGCTGGGGGGGCCACCTAGAGGACAGCACTGTGTGTGTGTGTGGGGGGGTCTTCTCTCTTGGCTGGGCAGAACCAGGTGCTAAGGGAGCTCCCTGGAATGAAGGAGTGATGTCTCAGAAATGCCACTAGCCAGGCCCTGCTGGCCCAGTGGGGGTGGGGTGCTTAGAGTGGATTCCTGGGTGGGTGGGGGGGTGCTAGAGAGACTAGAAATGTCTACTGAGGTTCCTTTGGGCTCTAGAATACTGTCTAACCACCTGACCCTGGAGAGAGAGAGAGAGAGAGGGAGGGAGGGAGGGAAGGAGGGAGAGAGAGAGAGTGTGTGCATGTGCCTGCTTTGGGGTCCATGGGGCCGGGCCTGGCTGACCTGAAATGACCAAGTCCAGATATTTGCTGGGCCTGGACCATATTAAACCGGTTCGATAGAGACAGTGGTATCGGTTTCCGTGGTCGACCCTTAGGCGAGGCAGGTACATGTGTATTTCATGGCCCGGGTAGATGGCGGGGTGCTCTTCCCCTTCGGCGCCCCATTGGTCATGAAACACCATCAAGATGCGGAAGTAGTCGGCCCGCAGGGGTGTGTAGCAGCTGAAGATGACATTGCTGCCCAAGGGCCGGATGTTGCTGGGTCTCATGCGCAACTCAGGGGGTGGGCCGGAGAACTCTGCAGGGGAGGCGGTGGGAGCCGGGAGGAGAGGGGCCACCCTTCCCCCCCAGCTCTCCCCTCCCCCTCCCTCTCCCCTCAGCTCTCCCCTCCCCAGCTCTCTCCTTTCTTCCACCTCCCCATCTCTCTCCTTCCTCCTCCCTCCCCAGGCCGGGCACATTAGGACTGGGCCCAGCATCAGGTACACAGCTGGTGCCTAATGCATGCACACTCACGATAAGCCTGGATCCTGGCGCTCAGGCACAGCCCTATGGGGGAGGGGAGGCAGCAGACCCTGTGAGGACTGGCTCCCCCCACAGCCCCCCACCCCCGTGCCCCAGCCGAGCCCCAGGCCCTCACCGAGGCACAGCAGGACCGTCAGCCTGGACTCCATGATTCCTCTCAGTGCCACAGGCCCCACGAGGTCGGTGTGGGGGGAGGGGTAGAAGGTGCTCTGCCATTGGCCTGGCCCTGCCCAATGAGGAGCCCCGCCTGCCCTGCCCCCTCAGTCTTCTCCCTCTGCACTGCGCAGGCGTGCTGCTGCGTGCCTGGCCTCATCTCGGCCGAGCCTCAGACGAGCTCAGGAGATATGATCACCGCTGTCCAGATGAGGAAACTGAGGCAGGCAGGAGTGACGTGACAGCAGAACGGTGTCCGAGGGTGGGGCTCCAGCTGCGGGCACACAGTGGCCTGGAGGCATGGTGGCAGGATGGGCCTGGGCCCCAGTCCTAAAGCGGCATTGCTCCCCAGCCCGAGGACACAGCCTGCCCCAGCATGAGTGTCTGGCTCCCTTCCTGATCCGGCAGCCCGCTGCACCTCTGGAACTTCTCAGTCTGAGCCAGCTGCGTCCTGGCTGCACGGGCTGTGGCGGCTCACCGACCTGTCATAGGCATCCGACTCGCTTACGTGTGTCTCGGCTAACCAGACACTGATGAGAGCAGCCTGGCTTCCCTGAGTCAGTCCTGACCCTTGGTTGACTTGGTAATGTTCAGACCTAAAACCACACCTCCATGTAGTCCCCACCTTGTGCTATTTCCCAACTAACTCTGGGTAAAATACCTGTGCAGTAGATTCTAAAAGTGCATGTTCCTTTAAGAAGTAGCCACTCTTTAACCACTGCCTAATCCCGCCCTGAGTCACCTGGTTAGCACGAAGAACTCTAGCCTGCTGAAAAGCGTAATAAATCTTTACCTTGACCTCAGCAATGGTTGAGTGCACAAGTTTATTCCAGGTGACCTGCCCCTAGCACTCTAGTCCTTGTGGAGGTCTCTCCCCCTCTCCCTTCCAGACCTCACCAGAAGCATGGAGCCGTGCACAGAAGTCAAGCTTGGCATTAGGAGGGCTGCATTCAGATCCCACCTGCCATAAAGCTCTTATTGTTCATGAACTCTGGACAGGCCATTCTGAGCTTAGCCACCAGGGCCTTGACTGCCCTGGCATCCTGGACGAGCTTGATTTTACTCTCTGAGCAAACCCCAAATGCTGCTTCCTGTATGCCCCTGCAAGACCGGATGAGGCCACCCAGAACATTCTTCTGTTTATGACTGTCCAGGGCAGGACTCCTTGAACTGGATGCTATCTGGGCTAATGAGACTTTTATGTTATGTTATGGTATATCATGTTAGTGATAGAAGAAAAAATAACATAACAGAACTATGATTTCAATTGACACCTTGACACCCTCCTATCTTATTGTATTTAAAATCTATCCCATTAAAAAATTCCTTTGCCATATCGTACTAAGACATATGGAGACTCTTAACTGTGACTGACGGAGGCATCCTGAACCAGGAGGGGAGGGAGAGAGGGCTGAGAGGGAACTACTCTGAAGATAGAAGGTCCCCTTTGTCTGTCTGTCTTTGGGCTCATTTCTACAATGGGTATCTCTAGATGCATGATCCACATACTGAGAGAAACAAACATCCACATGCAGCCCGATTTTGTTTGTCTTTCTTAGAACAGACTCAGTAATGGCTGACACCCTCTTTTTTCTTCATCTGGAAAAGGAGCCTAACAATCCTAAAAGAAACCACGACAGAAGATGTTCCATTCCGTTAGGGGCCCAAGAGCACTACATAACAATGTACGTTATGATGATCACTCCCTCCCTCCCCACTCAATCATAGGGAAAGGTTCTGGTCATCATTGCTGCTGGAGCCTCAAGAGAAGGGGATGGAGAAAGAGCAGGTGAATGGAGGGTGGGGGGACCTGAGTGGGGAGGCTTGAGGCAGGGAGAGCCACCAGCAGCACATTGCACATTCCAGGAAGGAGGTGCTTAGGGCTGGTGCCAAAAGATGGGACAGCAGTTAAATTGTTAAATTGATGAGCCTTGGCAAGGAACTTGCCAGGCCATGAGGGAGTGTGGGACAAAGGAGGAGGTTTCTTTTGCCCCCAAGGATATGCAACAAACATCTAGGAGCACTAAGCTTCTGGGGAGGTGGCCCCAGATTGTGAGAGACAGCAAAGAGTTAAGTTTCCACAGAAGTTATTATTATGGGGTCATTTGAGAATAAGTCAGATACTAAGAAGGCTAGCAGATCACAGGTGTACTCAACCAGTGACCTTCAGAAAACTGCAGAATCAGGATAGGGGTCGATCTGGCCTGAACTGGTTGAGAAATATGACTGTGAATACCCAGAGAAAGTTTTTCTTCTTTGTGCTTGCTTAATAAGCTACTTGCATATTAACTTCTCCTCCCAGGGGGGAAAAAAAGCACAAAATTAGGCACATTTCCTATGTTAGAGGAGGGAGGGAAAACTGATGAAGGAGATATGTAATGGGTGTGGAAAGAAGGTGGTGACCTAAAGGGGAACAGACCAATCTCCTCCCTGATGGGAGGATTTGTTTTGAATTAACTGCAAAGAGAGCATCTCTCTTCTGTACTCAGTTCTCCCTCCTCCTGAAAAGAGGGTCGGGGCATGCTTTGGTTGTAGTGTTCAATTCCTCTGAACTCTAGTGCAGTAAATTTTCCTGGATGTGTTATTAGTGCCAAGTGTGTCTCTAACATGGTCAGTCGTTGGGATGCGTAAATTCACATGGTCTAGGTCTCCACCAAGTGTGAGAGGCATGGGGCCCTCAAGACTTGGGCTTCTTATTGGCCCTAGGTCAGGAACTGTCAGAGAAACTGAGGTCGATGGGTGTTGAGAGAGGGAGGGTGCTTTTTCAAGGAAGCCAGCGGGAAGGTTGGGGCCTGTGGATTGGGGGAAAGTGAACCTGAGTGATTAGGGAGATGGGATGAGGGGCAGAATTGGCACATAGATAATGGGCAGGTAGATAATGGATTCACTTTTGCACATGTTGAATTGAAAATATCTACAGAAATCCAGTTGAGAATGTCCAAAAGGCGGTTGGAGATGCCTGTTAAGATTAGGAGAGAAGTGGGATGCATCATCCTTAGATGCTAACAGAGATGCTCACTGAATCCTTGAGAGCTAATGAGATCAGGAGGGGAAAGGACAGAAGTTGGGGGTGGGGGTCCCCAAAGTACTAATCAGGAGCTGAATGAAGTCCCAGTTAGGAATCTGAGGAGTGGTCAGAAGGGTAGGAGAAGCAGGAGGTAGAAGATGGGGTTGTCCCATCAAAGGACGTAGAGACCCAGAAGGAAAAGGATTAGGGAAAGGCCATTGGATTTGGCCTCTAAGAGATCATTCGTAACTTTGGAGAGAGCAGCTTTGATGAGGTTGGGAGCCAGGCTGGAGCGAGAAGGGAGGCACCAAGGCCT
Organism: Bettongia penicillata ogilbyi; assembly: GCA_023548195.1. NCBI lineage: Eukaryota > Metazoa > Chordata > Mammalia > Diprotodontia > Potoroidae > Bettongia > Bettongia penicillata. The sequence continues at coordinate 1,868,382 of JAJHZJ010000232.1, read as the reverse complement.
GTTCTGGGAGTTTAGCTGTCATAGGGAGGAGAGAGATGGCGGTGGATGGATGGATGGATGGATCAGGAGAAGGTTTTTCAAGGACAGGGGAGCTGGGTGGCTTTGTGCCTCATTTAACCCTTAAGAGCAAGGGACAGGGAGAGAGGAAAGATTAGTGAGAAGGGGAGATGATTGTAGGGGGCAGTCTTTGTGGCATTTGCCCTGGTAAGGACAAGGGCCACCTAGGTGTGAGACAGGTGAAGGAGGACAGGGGTGGAGCAAGATTGGAGTGAAAGAAGTTTGCTTCAGAATGTGGTCTCCAGCCTCGTTAACTGGCTTGTAACATCTTCAGCTCCCTTATCTGAATGACCCAAGACTCTGTGAGGACCCCACCACCCCACCCCCAGTTCGTAGACTTTGAAAACCTCTCCTAATTTTCCACTTGATGACTGACGAACTCCTCCTTGGTTATATCCTCCCCATCTGAGGTATTCTGAAACTCTGTAAGGCCATCATGTAAACCCCATAGCCCATTCCCCTCAACTTGCCTCACCCACAGTCCCAACAAAGCTACCGAGCCCTTTCACGTGCCCTCTGGAATGCCTGCTGCATAGGTAAGAAATTGAAAGTGCTCCTGTCCTCCACCTTCTACCTTCCGGTTCCCACCTAAATCCTGGCTGCCCTTTCTGGCACTGAACTTTTACTCACTTCCTGCCTCATCCCTGGTCGCTCCATCCCCTCTGGTTGAGACAGAGGTGGTTGGATAATTCCTTGTTCCCCATTACCACTTTTAGGCTCTTTCCCCTTTTGAGGTTCACACAATCCACATCTACTACTGCCTTATCAAAATTTCTGGTTCCTGTTGTCTCCTGACCACTAGGACACCCCCTCCCTGCTTCCTTTCTCTAGTTCAGTATCTGACTCACAGTTTCTTCTGCCTTTGTAGATATTTACTATTCCCTCAGGGGCTTTTTTTTTGGACACTGAGTCTGAAGTGTCTGCTGGCCTCCTTGAAAAGACATCTGTGGTAGGGGCTTCTGTTCCTCTCCCCCTCTTTCCTCTCTCCAATTCAGCTTCATCTCATCAGAGAGAAGGACCCTTTTCTCCATGCTTCTCTTGCTCGGTCACTGTCTCCTCTCTAGGTTTTTGGCACATGTTCCTCTCTCCTGGTTTTTCCTGCTCCCTCTCTTACTGCTCCTCCTCTGCTGGGTCCTCTCCCAGGTCACGCCTCTCACTCTAGGTGGTCTTCAGGCTGGTCCTGGGCTTTCTGCTCTTCTCCCTCGATCCTGAGCTCGAGATTGCTTCAGCTCCCAGGATTCCAGTCTGTACCGACAGTTCTCCAATCTCCCTTTCCTGCCCTAATGCCTCCGCTCATCTGTCTCACATCTCTGTCTTTCAGACATTTTGGACTGGATGTCCAGTAGACACCTGAAATTCAGTATGTCCAAAACTAAATTCATGGGGCAGCTAGGGGGCATGCATATAGCACTGGCCTTGGAGTCAGGAGGACCTGAGTTCAACTCTGGCCTCAGACACTTATTAGCTGTGTGACCCCCCCAAAGTCAAATTCATTATCTTTCCCATCTTCCTTCTCTACTACTGTCCAGGTAATCTAGGTGTCATCTTGTGTTAGGGTGTCTGGGCCTGAACTCTCAGGCCCACAGGCCTTATCTGACCAGCAGTGCCTGTAGGCCTTGGTGGAGTAAGTTGTAAGTAATGAGGCAGGAGACAAGATAGTATGCAACTCCATTTATTGTAACAGCAAGCAGTGCTTTTATCTCTTTCCTGACACCAGAGCCCTTAGTGGACCTATCAGCAAACAGTTTGCCTTAATAAGGAAATCCTATACCTATGACCAGGACTGCCCAGAACTGCCACGTAGCCCCTAGTTAGCAAAGCATCTTGGGCCTTCTTTGTTCTCCCAGGGTTCAGGAAATAGCCTTGAGCAAAACAGGGGTGGAACTCTTCCTCCCAGAGCCATCTTGTTCATGCCTTACCAGTCTCCCCTCAGTTTACCTGAGTCGTGACCAGTGAATGCTGTCCAAGAGGCTGGGGGTTGGCAATTCCCTTACAATTCCCCCTTTTTGTTTTGACCCAATCTTTCCTTGAGAACAATGATATTTTGTCTGCTGGATATTAGAGCGTCCTGGAAGCCTCGCAAAGCAAATCTGATACACATAGGCATTGGTAGCAGTCCTAGCAATACTAATACAAAACCTATCAATAAAGGAGAGAACCATGTTTTTATATGATTCCATGAACTTAAACTTTTGAAGAACTGAGTTATCTTTGAAGCCGTTTTTTCAGGTGCAAAATCAACATCTGTCTCCTCATCTAATTCTTCTGTCAATTTAATTAATTTTTGGATTTCCAGGGTGACATTATCTGGAATTAATCCATGCAATTGAGCCCTAATTTCTTCCCATTGAGCTTGTGACTCATTATATAATTTCTTAGTTAAACAAAAGGCATTATATCTATAATGACATTAAAATTTGTGTTGTAACTGTAATATAGACACCTCTTCCCCAATGACTTCAGTTACCTTTTGGAGTGTATGAATGGCTTCATAGAATTGATTGTCTATTTTTGCTTGTTGCTTAAAGCCTGCTGATACATTTTTCATAAGAGCATGTAATTCAGAAGCTTGAACTATTGTGTTTTGTGTATTAGAGATTGATACAGCCAATGCAGTGGATGCTAAAATAGCTTCTGCTAATAACATGATTCCTAACACAAGAAACACATCTACATACTCTACTAGTTATAGTGGGTAATTGCTTGTCCAAAATTTGTAGAACTTCATCACTAGGTGTTCTGTACCATCCTTTAGCCTTAATTACTGTCATGGCATATTGAGGTCTTGTTAGAATAAACACTCTCCCTTCAGTCTTTGGTCCTATCTCTTGCACAGAATAATTCTGGCAAGTAAAATTGAAAACTCCTGTCATGTTCTGATATGTCTCCAATTAGATCTGTTGTCTCTATCCCATAGAAATATGTGTTTGTTCCCTAGACATACTTACCCATTAAAGTAGGAACTAGAAAAATTTGGGGCATATTTTTCATCAGGTAGGTATGTAAGATTATGACATGAATACAACATTTCTGTGTAGTTTCCCATAATCAAGTTTGTCTCCTGACAAGTAGGTGTGTGACAATTTTCAAATGGTAAAAACCCTGTATACAAATGCCCAAGGGTTACATTTCTCTTCTTTTGTAAGTTACAAAACGGCCTACATTTCATCCCACGAGCAAGTCCCACAAATTCCTTGTTTGACCAAACTACCATTGTCCCCTTTATCCTGCAAGTAAATAGGTTATAAGCGTGTTGTGTATCATTCTCATCCAGTGCCTCTTTTCCATCCACAATAGTGGCACACCAAGGATACCCCTCTATTCCATTCACCTGTGTGTAAGTAAAACTAAACCCGTTCCAATTCCCAGAAATACCCTTCTGTAGACAAAGTGGGAAACCTGTGACTAGTCCTGAAAAGTTAAAATGTCTCTGAAAGAGAGTCCCATTGTCATCATATTCTAGTACATCATCTTTAAACATGTGAGAAATATTGCCTTGGATAATAAATTTAGGCATTGTCTCACTCCATGACATCACCCTTAACCATGGTGGATTCGTGACGAATGCCTATCTCTGCTGTTCCTTCGGTGCTGGGTCGATGGACGCAGTGTTGTTGAGTGTCATGAAGAGTACAAGAAAAATGAGAGGAGTCATTGTGACCTAATTGAGTAAGCTTCTCCAAAAGTGTTCTCATTCATCATTGATGGTGCCTCCTTGCTCCCTGTGACCACTTCACTTTGACGGTTGTCCTCTACCACTCTTATCCTTCTCACTGGAACCCACACTTCTTTATTGCTATCTGTTAAAACACAAACATACCCTTTTCCCCACGTTAATACTGTATGAGGACCAAACCATTTTTTATTCTCATCGTGCCACATTACTTTACGGGCTGCTTTCAGGGCACTTGTTACTGCTGACTCAGTCTTTGCAGACTCCATCTTATTAGGAAATGTTAAGAATTTCATAGCAGCCGATAAGCCATCATCATCAAAGTTTAAATAATTTAGTGTATAAACAGCCAATTGTAATTTATCATCAACTCCTGGTCCAGCTCCCCCTTTTTGTTTTTACAAGTAAGTTTTCAGGGAGCAATTTGCTCACTCCACTATAGCTTGACCAGTGGGATTATGGGGGATTCCAGTGACATGTAAAATGGAGAATTCCGCCATGAACTGTTCAATGGCTTTACTGATATAAGCTGGACTGTTGTCTATTTTAATACTTTTTGGTACTCCATGATGTGCAAAGCAATGTAAGAAATGTGCCCTCACATCTTTAACAGCTTCTCCGCACCTGGCTGTTGCCATTATGAAACCTGAAAATGTGTCAATAGTGACATGAATATATTTTGCTCTTCCAAATGATGGATAATGAGTAACATCCATTCGCCATATACAATTTGGACCATCACCCTTAGGGTTTTTTGGATGACAAGAAGGTGAGGGTAAGAATGGAACACATTGTACACATTGCTTAACTACAGATCTAGCTTCTTGTCTGGAAATACCATAAAGATGTCTTAAAGACCATGCAGACAAATGTAACCGGGAATGTGCTTGTCTTGCCAATTCAGTAGAATAAAATGTTTGAAGTACATTGTCTGCCATCTTATTACCCTCGGTCAGTGGTCCAGGTAAATAAATTAGAATGTGACTGAATGTGTGTAATATAAAATATTGTTGTTCTGGTCCTTATTGCTTGTTGAACTTCTATAGTTATCTGTGTAATACTATCTGCTCTCTCAGGGATATAAGCTTATTCTAGTCTAGGAATCAATAGTGCTGTATATTTGCTGTCTGTGATGATATTGCAAGGTTCTTTAACATACAATAATGCTTGCAATACTGCATATAACTCATTTTGTTGTGTAGAATTAAATGTTCTTTTAAATTTATGCATCTCCCTTTTGGATGGAATATACATAGATGCCCTACAATTTTTTGTTGCATCTGTAAAAACATTAACTCCTTCTACTGGTGTGGAAGAGCACTTTTCAGCCCAAGACCATGGCCATGTGGTAAACTGCTGGCTGAAAGGAACTGGGAGGCCATGTTGAATATTTTGATTAATCAATATCTGCCATTCCACAAACTCTTGTATGCAGTTCTCTATTTGTTGACTTGTATACATAGTATATATCGTGTGAGGTTCCTGTCCTACTAACATCCTTACTCTCTTCACTGCCTTATATATTACTTGGGCTACCAGCACAGCATAAGGCATACAAGCCCTGTTCTTTATTTGGGCTAAATGTACCCACTCAATAATCCCTTGTTTTTGATGTAAAACTCCAGTGCGTATTTTTTCAGTGAATAAGATGGTTACTTCCAAATCCTATGATTCTAATATCCTACTAGTAGTGCACTCCATAATCCTTTTCTGCACTAATTTCAAACATTCTAATGCTTCCTCTGTCCATTCTTTACGTGAGTTTAATTGAGATGGACCTTTCGATAAATCATATAATGGTTTCATTTGATCTGTTGTGAATCCCAACTGTGGCCTACACCACTGAATTTCTCCTATCAATTTATGAAAGTCGTTTGAAGTGATAACTTTTGTATAATCTAAGATAGGTGATTTCAAACTTAAACCTTACTACTGAATAGATGTACATCATTGTTTCACAGGCTAGTTTCTCCTTCTCTGATTACATTTACTCTGGAAGAAAAACCTTTTGGAAATTAAGTTGTTAATAAGTTCAAACACCAAATTTAACTTTTGTTTAGGCCAAGGAATGACTACAAGTTCAGATTAAAAGAGCAAGATCTTTTCTGCTTTATAGAGCATTACATATTAATTTATCAATACATTATCTTGAAAATGAAAATTTAAAACTGTTTAAAATTTGTCTTGTTAACAGTCACTAAACTTTTATAAAGAAAATTAGTTGAAAACCTTCAAAATGATAGTTCTCTTCCCTTGATCTAATCTGGAATAATAAGAGTTACAATTCACTGTAGACCCAGCTGAATGGTGAGTTGGGACTGCAGGGCAAAAAAATCTTAATGGTTCCAACCTTTACTCAAGTAAGTTTTACTTCTGTGTCCACTCCTTAAGAACTTCTTTAAAAGAGAGGGCTTTTGAATCCATCAGCTAAAGGGAGGGAGACTTCTGGACAACTGCCCAGTGGCGCCAAGTCTGCTCCATTCTACTAGAGAGTTCAAAAGCTTTATCTCTGCTGAGGTGTCTCTTTTAGATCTATGCATTTTTTCCAATTTGCCTTAGTGCCTAATAATATAACAAATCCTGATCCGTTTTAAACATCCAATTAGGAGTGACATGTTTCACTTAAAATATGACCAGAATAACTATTTTTTGGTTATTTCTCATTATACAAAAAACTTCTCTTTTAGATGAGTCATGAGATAATGAAAATGCTAATCAGCCTGCCTCTGATATGAGGGGAAAAGTTCCCTGATCTCCTCTTGTCTTTCTCTCCATGTTCACAACCTGGTCAGGGTTAGGAAGTAGAAAGAGAGAGAACTTTACCAACAACTTTCCAATAATTTCCAAAACTTTTATGCTTTCCTTAAACTTCATACCCATGTTGTTCTCCTAGCGGGCTTTGATTAAAGCCCCTTTAAAACTGCACATATATTATTTCCTTGCATTTCTTATCTAAAACTGCATTTAGCATCATATAAACTAAATAATATAAGATTAGTTCCTCTCTTTCTCTCTCCCATACTTCTCCGCGATGCTGCAGCCATCAGAGAGAAGGGAGGAGGGGGAGGAAAAGAGATAACATTCCAAATTCCAGCTACAATGGAGCTGGCTGTAATAACTCACAAACACACACACACAGAACATGTAAAGACAGACACATATACAGACAATGAAAAAGAGTCCAAAAACTGAGAAAAAATTGTCAGAAATTCTCCGCACAAATTATAACTTTGGCTTACTTTCTATCACTGTGTAACAAACATCTTCCATACAATTCAGATTTCCAACTAAGTAATCTTGTCCTTCAAGAGTGGTTTAACTATATTGTACCAATCAGTGGGCTGTCTAGAAGAGATTGAATGTAAAGACTATCTGGTCCACAATTGATTAATTTCTTTGAGAATTTAAAATCCAGACGGGTATGTTCTCTTATAGCCACTCCTGGGTTATAGGGATGTGGGGTTTCTATTAATGACAATATTAGCCTCATTTCCAAAAGTATTCCTTCTCCTCTTTCTGTGGCTTGCCGAAGGACTTTTTGTACAATCCCTTCAGGGTCCTGGATTTTTGCACAAACTTGTGATCTAGACTTGTAGAATGGAGGAGCAGTGGGAGGAGGAGACTCTATATTAAATTTTTGTGTGACACACTCCATCAGGTCTTCCTTCTCTTTTGTACTACAGGTTGCATCTGCCTTTATTGTATTTGTGGCTAATGATACTTGTTGGGGTTTCTGTAGACATATTTTAAGTACATTCCAAATTGAAAATATTATAACAGGAGAAGCACTTGGTCTGACCTCTCTATAATACACACTCACTAGATTGCCTACTGTTTCCCACTTTTCAAGAATCAATATCACAAGAAGGATTTTCAGCAAGCCAAGGAGATACCATGTATGCTGATTCTGGGAACATTTTAATCTGAGAAGGGCCTACTGAGCAACCCTGTTTCTTTAGCATTTTGTAAATAAGCCTTGCGTAAGATTCCTTTTCTAGACTTACTCCTGCAATCTTTTTTTAAAAGTGACCTATTTTTCCACATTTGTAACACTTATGACCCTGTTTTTTATGGACCTCACTGTGATATTGCCATCTCACTTGTTCTCCTACTACTTGCCAGGTCTGCATGGACACTGGAGGTTTATCAGTTACCCAAGGACATATCTCCTCAGCTTGTTCCAAGAACTGTCTAATTACTTTCAACTTTAATGTGACTCTTTGGCTCTTTGCTTTCTTATTGATAAGACCTGTGTAAGCTTTCTTATCTAACTGTTCTGTGGATGTAGTTAGCCCCGTAATGCTAAAAACCTAGCTCACTGCTTAATGAGACCTACAAAACTTAAGCAGGTTACTTACAGTCTGTAGTGTTTTCTTTTCCTCTCCCAGGTGGCTGAGCACCCACCGTCCTGTCCTCTTTGTTCTCCCGTTCCCGTTCCAGGACACCGTCTGGGGAATGCAGGCTGCATCTTTCCTTGAGCTATGAGCTTTATGCTTTTGACCCTGCACTGCCACTCCGAAAGTTGCCCCTCTTATTCTTATTTTTTAAGCCTCTAATTCTTATGGACGCCAATTGTTAGGGTGTCTGGGCTTGAACTCTCAGCCCCACAGGCCTTATCTGACCAGCAGTGCCTGTAGGCCTTGGTGGAGTGAGCTGTAAGTAATGACTGAGGCAGGAGACAAGATAGTAGGCAACTCTGTTTATTGTAACAGCAAGCCGTGCTTTTATCTCTTTCCTGACACCAGAGCCCTTAGTGGACCTATCAGCAAATAGTTTGCCCTAATAAGGAAATCCTATACCTATGACCAGGACTGCCCAGGACTACTGCCACGTAGCCCTTAGTTAGCAAAGCATATTGGGCCTTCTTTGTTCTCCTAGGGTCCAGGAAATAGCCTTGAGCAAAACAGGGGTGGAACCCTTCCTCCCAGAACCATCTTGTTCATGCCTTACCAGTCTCCCCTCAGTTTCCCTGAGTCGTGACTAGTGAACGCCATCCAAGAGGCTGGGGGTTGGCAATTCACTTACAATCTTGGACGGATCTATCCCCCTTCCCCTCCTCCTTCCCCCATATTCAATATGGCACCAAGGCCTCCTGACTTCACCCTTGTAGCCCTCTCCTCTTCTCACACCTGGACCACTGCCATAGCTGCTGGGGGGCTGCCTGACTCAAGGTCCCGTCCAGTCTTCCCATACCTTGCTCCCCAACACTCACTCCATATTCTTCCTCAAAGCAGGTCCACCATCTCCTGGCTGGGTCTTCTCTCTCAGAAGCTCTCCTCTTCTGTGCCTTTTGGCTTCTCTTAAGCTCCATCTTGGCTCCCCCTTCTATAAAAGTCTTTCTAATTCCTTCTTCCTTCCTTTTGAGGACTATTCCTGATTTATGGCCTGCATAGCTTGTTTATACATGGCTGTTTCCCCATTAGATTGGGAGTTCCTTGAGGGCAGACACCATCATTTGCCTCTTTTTGTATCTCCAGGACTTAGCATGGTGCAGGCACGTAGTAGATGCTAAAAACTGTTTATTGGCTGAGTGGTACAAGTAGGAGTAAACCGGGTGGATGATGGAAGGCTTGGCAGTCAGAGGGGTGATGGAATGATGGGCAAAGGTCTCAAGAGAAGAGGTCCGTGTCCAGCTGGACTGGATCCCTGAGGGGTTCAAGATAGGGAGGAGAGCTGAGGGTAGGCAGTGGAGGGGTCTTGGCCTGGGAAAAAATTCAGGGGTGAGGATATTGGTGGTCAGAATGCAGATGAACAGGGTCTGGAGAGCTGTGACCAGTTCAGGGAAATTCTAGAGTTCATGAACATGGAGGTTGGGCTTTTGGGGGGTGGGGTGGGATGAACATTTCTTGTGTGGGTGGAGGGGAGGTCATGAGAAGGAAGTAATTTGGGAAATTGAGAAGTTGGGGTGTTTGAGGGAGAGTTGATGTGTATGAAGTCCTTTGGGAGGAGAGAAAGATGATGACACACTGACTTGGCCAAGGGAGGAACAACCAGGAGTGACCTGCAGGTTTGAGGATAGCGGCCATTGGGATTCTAGGGTGGGAGCTCGCTGAAACATTAAGTGCAAGAAGCAGAACCTGGAAGGCCCAAAGGCAAGCGAGTCTTCTTTCAGCTTGCCCTGCCTGAACTGAGGGAAAGGGTGGCCAAGTGGCCACATCATCGGGAGGGAGCCGATGGAGAGAAAGAGAAAGGAAAAGGCTGAAAGGGAAAGCAGGGGCTCTTGGGGAGCAGATCTGCAGGAGCATGTTGGGGAGACGTGGCCTGGACAATGATGGCCCAGGCTTAGAATCACTGGGATGGATAGAATAGGGATGAGGGTGTACTGATCACTGAAGCATGAGTCCAAGAGATTGTAGGTGACTGGAGAGAGGCAAGTTACGGTGCTGGTGCTGGCCTTCCCTTGATGTAGAAGGTCCTAGCAGGGCAGAAGCTGAGCCCTGTGAGGGCCAAGGGGGCTGCCCCCTGGCAGGTGCAGGGGAGTCCAGGAAGGAAGCCATCCCTAACTGCAGAAGCTATCCCCTTCCTGGGTAGGGGTTTGAGGGGTCTTGAGGTTTCCTGGGGTTGGCCACTGGGCATCACTGGAGGGCCTCTGGGCTCCCTAGGGTAAGTCTTGGTAGGGTTCCCTGACTTTCCTGCATGTCACTGGAGGGTCTCTGGGTACCTTTCACAGGGTCCTTCAGTGGCCTAAATTCCCTATTTGTTTCTGGGTTTTCCTTGCACCTATCCAGTGAGCCCTGCCCCTGCCCATGCTCCATCCCCCATCCTCAGCACTGACTGTGGCAGACAGACAGGCATGCACACAGAAATACACATATACACAGATACACATATACAAATATACATACGTATATACACACAGACACATGCATATACACAGACACACATACATACACACATAGACACACATGCAGACACAGAGATACATGCAGACACACATATACATACAGACACATGTGTGCAGATACATGCAGACACACAAACACACATATACACAGACACATATACAAACATACAGATACACATATATACATACAAAGAGACCAACACAAACGCATACATATATAAAGATAAACAGGCACAAAGACACATACAATCATACAAACACAATACACACCGACATAGAGACACATATCCACAACACACGTATATACAGACACATATACACACGTACACATGTACACACACATAGACACACATTCATACAGACACACATATACACACATACACACTTACACATACACAAACATACACAAAACACACATATAAACAATCAGAGACACAGAAACACACAGGCACACAGACACAAAACACACATATACACACATACACAAAACACACAAACATATACAGAGACACACAGACACCAGACATGTATACGTACACACATGACCATCCAGACAGTCCTAGAACAACCTTGGCATCTGAAAGAGCAGAGTGCCAGGGCCAGGCTGTACCCAGGTAGTGCTCTTCTCTTCCCCTCCTTTCTCCTCCCTTGCAGGGAAGCTCCCTCTCCCAACACATCCCCAGGACAGAGAGGCAACAGGTGGCATCGGCCTGGTGCTTTATTGTCTGTGCTTGCAGGGGGGCTAGGAGGCTCGGGGGCCAGGGCAGGGAGTTCACACCTTCTTTTCTGAATGCCTTTCAGTCGACACACATCCAGGACAGCAGAGTGCCCAAGACCAGCAGGATTACAGGAATGGCGATGCTCATGGTGTGATCCTGGGATTGGGAGACTGAGGGATAGGGGCCGTCACAGACTAGACTAGATCCCCTTGTTCTATACAAGCCTTGGATGTGCCCCCTCATCCCCTACCCACTCTCTGCCTGGGACTGACCCTTCCTATTTTCCACCCTGAGCTAGCCTCAGCTCAGCCCGCCCCCACAGACCCAGGCATGGGTTAACAGTCATAGACTCAGTGAGGGAGGCCTGAAATCTGGCCTTGGGCCAGGAACTTAATTTCCGGGGGCTTTGTCCTGTGCATCTGTAAAACAAAGGCACTGGAGCCAATGCCTTTGGGGTCCTTCTTGCCTCTAGGCTTTGACTCTGAACCCCAACAGCCCTAAGCTGGGAAGAGAGAAGAGGGAAAGCCAGGCACCCACCTGTGAGCACTAGGGGGTCGCTGGGCATTGACCACTTGAGGGGCTCCTTGCTGTTGAAACCCATGCAGGAGTAGATGCCCCCGTGCTTGGCGCTGACCTTGGGGAACTTCAGCTCTATGTCCCAGTCTGGGGCAAGCCGGAACATGGGGGGGATGAGCCCTCTGTCTTGGTACACGATCAGCCGGTCAAACTTCTGGTCCGACCAGCACTTAAAGGACAGGGCCTCGCCTGCCGCCACCCTATTGCCAGTTGAGGCTGAAAGAAAGGGCCTGGGGAGCACACCTGCAAGAGAAGGAGCAGACCAGGGTGTTGGAACCCTGCCTTCCCCCTCCCCCCACCTCCCAAAGGGGCAAACAGGGCTGGGGGAGACAGAGGCACCAGGACTTAGCTGGGGCTGAGGGGAGAATGTCTCGTGTCCCCTGAGGCCGGACCGAGGGGAGGGGCACGAGGCCCGCGGGCCTCACCAGACACTGCCAAGTTCACGGTCTCGCTGGCCGGGGACAGGCTGGTCCGGGTGTGGTAGAGGCAGCTGTAGACGCCGATCATGGTGTCCTTCATGTGCGGGAAGGTGAAGCGCGCCTCGTTCCAAATGGCCGGCTGGCTGGCCGCGAAGTCCTCCTCCTCCTCCTTCTGCAGGTAGAAGGTCTGGGCCGAGGCCGGGCCCCGGCAGCGGATGGCCAGGGGCTGCCCCAGCCGGACCACCGAGCCGTTCTCCAGGATCAGCTGCGGCTTGGGCAGGGCTTCTGGGAGGGAAGAGGAGCCTGCGGGTCCAGGGCCCCCCGCCCCCGCCCCGGCAGCCGAGGGGGGCTCCCCCACTCCCCGCCCCCCACCCCCCACCCCAGGCCGGGCTCGGGAGCCCAGGACTCACCTGGCTGTGCCATGATCTTCTGGCCCAGGTACAGCTCTGCCAACGATCCTGGGGAGAGGCCCCGTGTAAGAGGCCCCCGGGCCCCCTCCCCCGCTCCCCAGGTTTAAACGGGCCCCCAAGATGGCGGGAAGGAGATCTGGGCTCGGACCCCGCGCCTTCCAGCCGTCTCTGGGCCTCGGTCTGCACACTGCCCAATGGGCACCCATGGGTTGGAGGGACCCCGGGCCTGGCCAGGACTCACCGAGGCAGAGCAGGGCGGACAGCCAGGGAGCCATGGTGCGGAGCCTTTGGCCCTGCCCCCCCCCCCCACGTGACCCTGCAGGGGCAGGCCTCTGCGGCCTCGTGCTCCTCTTCTGGGCTCCTGGGCCCAGACGACCCAGGCGCGGGGCACGGGCTCTCCTTTGCAGAGGATGGGCGGGTCAGACTGGTGACCATACGGGCCGCGGGGGTGCCGAGCCCTGGGACAGCCCCCCTAAGGGCTCCGTGGGGCCTCGGGCTGCCCCCGTCGTCATGGCCCGGGAAGCTGCTGGACTGAGAGCCGAGGGCAAGGCCTGGCCACGTGCAGGGCCCTGGGACAGCGTGGGCGGGATTGTGGGCCCCCTGGGGACCCCCCCCATACGGGAGGCCCACCCCTACCCCAACGAGGTGGGTGCAACCACAGTGAGGGAGTAGAAATCTGACATGGGGAGCCCAGAGGGTAGCAATCCCCTGAGTGGGGCAGACACCCCACCTCGGACCATGCCCATAGATGTGGGGAGGCCAGACACCCCCAGGACTACGACCATTGGTGCGGGGGTGGGGGGTGGGGCTCCCCTGGTCTTTACCAGGGGATCTTCCTGAAACAGTAAGGACCTTGGTGCCTGCTCCTACCCTGTTTTGCCTTGGGGAGCTCTTGGGCAGGGGAGGCACAGGGGCTTCTGGAGGGGGAGAGCAGTAATGGGGTCAGGGAGGTAGGGGTCTCCTGCACCTAGGCCAGGGGATCAGAGCTCTGGGATGAGCAGCCCTCCAGTACCCCCCAAGCTCAGACAGGCAGTGTGCCTCAGTACACTAAGGGCCTGAACTTGGAGTCAGGAAAACCTGGGTTCTAATATGGCCTAATAGGGACATTTCCTAGCTGAGTGACTCTGGGTAAGGCAACCTCTGCTTACCTCAGTTTCCTCAACTGTAGAATGGGGGAGATGATGCCAGGTTCCAATGAGATCATATTTTCAGGCACTAAGCCCAGCTATCCTGGCATGTGGTCATGAATTCTTGTCTCTTTACCCTAGGAGAGGTGAGCAGGAGGACCTTGTCCCTGAGCCCTGCTTCCCTTCCAAGGATCCTTCCAAGGATCTCCCTAAACAGTCTATCTCTGCTTCCCCTTGGCCCATAGCTCCTGGGGGGAAACCTGAGACATTCTGGTGCTAGGGCCCTCTGTGGGCTTACTGCCCAGAGAAAGAAGGGATCTCAGAGCCCCAGGACATGCCTTGGCCAGGGAGCTGGGTCCAGACTCCATAGCAAGTATGAGTGTTGACTCTGCTGGACACCAGTGCCAGGGACACTGTGGGTTCTGGGGAAGGCTGGCCGCAACCCTTGGGAAACCAGGGGGCCACGTGGACCAACTCTGCCCCCAGGAGAGTGGGGCCAAGTTGGATAGGGGTGGAAGGTGGTCTCAGCTTGGTTTCTGAAGACTTGGGAGTCTGAGAAGAGACGACCTGGGCTCAAGGATGGGTCTCCCCCTTCCCTCTCTCAAGACTGCACCCCAATCCCCGTCCTGGCTGTGCCCAGCTCCCAGTATACTCCAGTGTGTCTCAGAGCTTGAATTCTGTTCCAGAAGGGAGAGGACAGAACTCTGGAGGCCAGGGCACCTTCCTTCTCCCAGCAAGGACCCCCATCACCAAGGATGCCACTGACAGTCACTGTTCTTGGAGTGGTTGCTGGATCTCCCAATCCAAGGGGAAGAAGCCCAGCCAATCCCTGGTCTTCTAGACTTGAGCCCCCAGAGCCAGAAGGACCTGGATAGCTGGGAATGACCAGAGGGCTGCGTGGATGCACTTAGAAAGGGCTAAGCTTGTTCTGAGAGTGATACCTCCAAGGAGAAATGGCCAGGGAAGGGCTGGGAGCTGACCCTTAGGATGGGTCACTGTGGAGGCCCTGGTGCTGGGGAACAGATCTTCTTTTTGATTAGGGGTGGCCGCCAGAGTGAGAGGGTGAACCAGGCTCCTGAGGGCCAGAGAATGTGGAGTCCTGGGGCCAGCATCTCCTGGGATCATTGAAGGGTTCGAACACCTGCCTCAGAATATGGAAACCCAGAGTTCCAATCTGCCTTAGACACTTCCTAGCTTTGGGATCCTGAGAGAGTCCTTTCAACTCTGGGCTCTGATTCTTGGTTTGAATTAAAATAATTTAATTAATACATTTGTCTTGGGCAGATTTGTACTGAATTTTTCTCCTGCACCTAGGTGCCTTAATTTCCTCTTTTGTAAAATTGGGAGGTTGAGCTTGACACCTGCCAGCCTTAAATCAATATTCAAGGCAGCAGTGGGCAGAGTGCTTGGTCTGGAGTTGGAAGGTCTGAGTTGAAATCTAGCCTCAGACACTTAGAAGCCACGTGATCTTGGGCAAATCACTTAATCTCAGTTTCTGCCACTGTAAACCTCTGGCCTGCGTCTGCTGGGACATTGGGACCCTTCCAGGTCCCAAGGGACTTAGAGGCAGGGGCAAACAGAGAGAGGGCGAGGAGGTGTTTGGAGAATGTGCCCTCTGTGTGGGGAGTGGTGCCCATTTCAAGGACATTCCAGGGCAAACCAAAGGGAAACATTCAGGGCCTCAGTGGGAGCTATGGGAGTGGTGGCTCTGGAGGACCCAGGGGATTCTGGGTGGGTGGGTCAGTGAGACTGCCAGGTTTTGGGGAGGAGAAACCTCCAGAGGAGGGGGCTGTCTTTTCTGCCCTGGCCCCAGCAGGGGGCCCCCATGTCCAAGGAAGCAGATCCCCTTCTGGCCCATGCTCTTACCTTTGTTTAAAAACCTCCTCTTCCAGCCAGAGGCCCTCAGTCCCCACTCCTCAGCTTTGAGGACTGGTCTTGCTGTCTCATTGTCCCCCAAAGAGCTGTCACTGCCTAGGAGCAGGCATGGCATCATTATATCATGCAAAGCACTCCCTGGGAATTCCAGAAGACAGGCTTCCAGGCCTGTATCAGGCACTTACATCCCATTTCTGTACCTTGGTTCTCTTATCTGAAAAATGAGGGCACTGGATTCAGTGACCTCGGAGGACCCTCCCACAATCTGCAAGATGCTCCCTTTGAGTTCCAAAAAGTGACTGTGAATATAAAGGTTGTGGGAGATGCTTCTAGACCCTGGTGATGGAGCAAGCCTTGCAGTCTGGAGGGGAGATGTCAACAGTTAGAACAAGGCAAGAAAATTAATTCCCAGAGAGGGGAGAGTGCCCATCAGACCCTGGGGGAAGGTAGTGGGCACTTCCTAAATACTTGTTGGCCCCTTGGCCTCAGAAGGAGAATGGAGTGGCTGACAGCATCTAGGGGAGGGCAGGCAGGTTGGGGAGGTCTCTGTGGAGGAGCAGGATAAGGGCTGCAGATGCATGTGTCTCCAGGCACTTGGTGGCTTGGGGGTTTGCTCCTTGGATCCTGGTGGGAGGTAGGTAAGCAGGGAATTCTGGGCAGAAATTACAGGGATTGCTTTGGGCTCCATGCCAGGGCTGCTCAGGATTTCGGGGGCCTTACAGTGGGTAGGCTACTGAGCTTCCCATCCCTGGAGATCTTTCAGGGAGGGAAGCGTGTTCAGCTTGATGGTGTGCTCCGAAGGACATTGGTGTCCTCCCCTGGACAGAAGAGACTGCAGGAAAGCCTGGGGATCCTTTGTTTTCAATTTGGGCCTGGCTCCCATCTGGGGTGGGGGTTTGGACTACTGGACCCCTTTGCTTCCTGGGGGCAGCCCATGGGACTTCTTGTCTTGACACCTGTACTGGTTGGGGCCACCAGAACACTGAGGTCCAGGACAGCCCGGACTATGGAGAGGAGACCATTCCTGGGGGAATTCCAGAGGGAGTGTCTTAGAAAGACAAGCACACCCACACTTCTGCTCCATGATCCCCTGGTTGTCCCAACCCTAGGTCCAGCTTCTCCATGCCCAGTGATCCTTTGGTCATCCCAGCATAGAACCCCAAGCCTCAAACCACCCAGGGTCAGTCCTTGGCTAATGGTACCATCTCTCCTTCTTTCATGCTTTCGTTTCAAAAGCATTTATCATACTTGTGCTGTGGACTGAACACTCTGCTAGGGTAATGGAGGGGAGGGTAGAGTTCTAAGGAATCATGGGAAACCCCCCATATCTAGAGCTGGAAAGGAACAAGCAGCAATCTTCCCATTTTATAGAGGAGGAAACTGAGGTCCACAGCTGTAAACAGTGAGTTAGAAGCCAGGGCTGTGGATGTTTAGATTCTGTTGGAGAGAGAGAGGTCCAGGGTGAGTGGAGGGCTTGAGGGGCAGTAGCCCCAATCCCTTTCTTGTCTTTGCTCACTCATAGGAGGCAGTGAAGACCTCCGTTTTCCAGGTTCAGAATACAAGCCTGATGATGCTGAGAACCAGGGTGAGAGTGGGGCTGAAAGTCTTTGGGTTCCCTTGGAGGTCAGATTCTATGCTGGGATGACCAAAGGGGCAAGGAACATGGACATAGCTGGGCCTGGGGTTGGGGTTGGGGGAATCAGGGGATCATGGCTGCCCTGCTCCTCAATGTTCTGGTGGCCCTGACAGTCCAAACTTGGCCTTGGACCCCTGGTGCCAAGCCCTCACCATGACTGGTGTACTCAGCACTGAAAATAAAGAACTTTGTGGAAAAGTCAGCTCCAGAGGTATCCTGGGCAGGGGATGTGGGGTATCAGGCAGCAAGGAAGGGTATATGACAGATGTAGGTCCTGGGAGACTGTCTGGTCAGGAGCCCCCAGGGAATCTCCTGGAGAGAGGGGGTGTTTGGAATAAAGGGCTAGAAAGGGAGGCAGGAATGTGTGGTTAGGATACAGGGGACAGGCAGAGATCAGTCCCTACCGAGAAGGAAGCCTCAGGCTAGTCAGACCTCCATTAATGTTCACAGGGTGGGAGAGTCAGAGATCCTAAAGTAATGGCCCTGAAGGAGTCTAGAGACCCTCTAATCCTTCCCTTTCAATGGAAGATACTGATCAAGTCTGACACTGAACCCCAGGACCTCCCCCAATGGACAGATGTGACAGTAACTGATGGAAGGCAACCCTCCCCCTCCCCTCTCTCCATCCCCTACCAGAATGCTCCCTATGGAGACCCATGCTCAGGCTCATGAGTTTTGGGGGGACATTAGGGAACCTCAAAGAGCCTGCAAACAAATCCTTGATGCAGTGAGGTAGCCCTGGGTAGCACCTTGCTTGGCCAAAACTTAGCAGAGCGAGAGGGCAGGAGATAGTGCTCAGCTGGGCACAGGAGCTCACTCAGCATAGGGATGGACCCTATGTATGGAGCACAGGAGGACAACAGGGCACTTTTTGAAGCTCTCAGATCCTGCCATCAGTCAGGTGCCAGCAGAGATGCTGATGCCCTGGAATGAGGTGGGAGGTGGGAGAGGGGAAATGCTACAACTTGTAGTCAGGTACTTGTCCTGGCTGAGTAGGTGGTGGTAGCCCCTCACAGCAGAGGTCAACAGATTGGGCAGCAGCTGGAGACAGAGGAGCAGCCAGTGCTACAGGCCAACCAGCAGTCCTCTGCTATTGAATGAGTTTGGACCTGCCACACAAGACTGTTGCCCCTTTATTGCCTTCTCTCCACAATTATTTATGTTGTTGAAAAAAAAGCGTAAAGAATGATTAAATTCTGTCCTGCATTTGTTGAAGTTATAAGACTTTTTCTCCAGCATGAATTATCTGATGACTTATGAGTTTTGATGTGGTACAAAAGGCTTTCTTACGTTCATTACATTATAAAACTTGTCTCCAGTGAGTCCTGGCCAATGTCACTTCAGAGCTGAGTCATGAGTGAAGACTTTCCCACATCTATGACCTTTCTAAAGCTTTCCTTCCAATAGGAGTTATCTAGTGTTGAATATGGGTTGATTTCGTGGTAGATGAGTTCCTGCATTTTTTACATTCGTGAGGTTTCTCTCCAGGGGGAATCCTCTAAGTTTGGAATTGTGAATGCATGGTTTTCCACATTTGTTACATTTTCAAAACTTTCCCCCAAAGTGGATCTTCTGACATTCATCAAAGGAGGGGTCCTGAGTGAAGCCTTTTCTACATTCATTTATAGAACTTCCCTCCAATGCTCAACAAGGATGGTGCGTCTCCTGATGCCTTTCCTATGTGTGTTACACTTAACACATTTCTCTTAACCATGAATCTTCAGAGATTTAATTCTAAGGATGAACCTCTGCAAAAGAAACTGAAGAGAGATCAGCCAGTTAAAAGGGAGTAATGTTGTGGAAACCCAGAGAACAGTGGGTGGTGAGAAGCATTTAATAGTAAACTACTGTGTGCCAGGCACTGTGTGCCAGGCACTGTGCTAAGTGATTTGATCCTCACCGGAACCCTGAAAGGTAGGTGCTATTATTTTCCCTTTCTTACAGTAGAGGAAACTGCAGCAGACAGAAGAGAAAAGACTTGCCCAGGGTCACACAGTTATTGAATGTTTGAGGTAGGATTTGAACTGTCCAGTGGGGTGGGGTGGGACTAAGACAACCTATAGTCTAATCTAGTGGGGTGAGAGTAGAGGCTTGGTGACCCTACAGTTCCATGTCCAGTGAGGTGGGAGTAGGCACTCAGACACCCTCCAATATCATGTCCAGTGAAGTGAGGGGTCAGACACCTTACACTTACCAGTTGTGTCGTCCTGGGCAAGTCATTTAACACTGTTTGCCTCAGTTTCCTCATCTGTAAAATGAGCTGGAAAAGGAAATGGCAAAGCACTTCAGTGTCTTTGTCAAGGAAACCCCAAATGGGGGTCACAGAGAGTTGGACACAAAGGAAAGCATTGAACAAGTATTTGTAGCAGCTCTTTTTGTGGTGGCAAGAATTGGACATTGAGAGGAAGCCCATTCATTGGGGTATGACTGGACAAGTTATGGTAGATGGTTGTGATGGAATACTGTGTTGCTGCCGCTCCTGCTGTGGATGGTGTTATGGTTTGTTCTTTGTTCTTGGAGAGGACCACAACCTCAGGGAGGTCATGCCAGGACATGCAAGAGAATTGGCCTTAAAGGAGGTAGGGCTGTACAAAGTCACCAACTTCACTTTCTCTTCTGGAGTCCATCGATGAGACACAGATCAGGACCCAGGGGGATAGCTGTAAAAATAGTCGAAGGGATTGTTTCAGAAAAAATCTGGCAAGATTTGTGTGACTTGTTACAAAGTGAAGCGAGCAGGACCTGAACAGCTTATACACATTTATACAATTTGGGTATAATTGATTATGACGATAATAGTATAAAGACTTTAAGAGACTTGGGAACTGTGATCAATACAATGACCAACCACAATTCCAAAGGACTTATGATGAAACATGCTGCCTACCTCTAGAGAGTGAGCTGATGGACCCAAGAGTATGTAGGTTGGAGCATGAATTTATTTTTGGACATGTCTAACTTGTTTTGCTTGGTTAAACATAGTCGTTTTTGGTTTTCTCAATGGGTCAGGGAAGGGGAGGAAGGAAGGAGAGAATTTGGAATTGAAAATAAAATAAATTTGGAATTGAAAATATAAAATTGAAATAAACAAAAAAGATGAGTTCTGTTTTGGACATGTTTTGAGATGCCTAAGAGTCATTTGGACATCTTCAACTGCCAGGTTTGATCTCCTTTAGATTGCCAAGGATATGGTTAATCCGTCAGTCAGTAGCTACCCTATAATTCCATCAAGTTAATTGAATTGCTTGTTTAGTGGCTCATCAGGAGTCTGAAGGGATTGAAATCTCACTTAAGTATAGAATGAGCCCCTCCCAAGTTTTTCTGTTTCCTCCTCAGGATATGGGCTACTCAAGGTTTCCTCCCCTTCACCAGCTGTCACTGTCACTACCTAAAAACTGAAAATACCTCATCCCCTCTATTATCTGGACTTTTTATCCCGTAATTTCATCATGGGTTAGGGGAGGGGGAACTCCATTGATTAATTCCTCACTCTAGAGAGGAGGCAGACTTCGTCTCCATTTTCTTCAACTGTGCAGAAGGTTCCCAGACCACTCAAGGATAGAAGAGAATGATGGAAGGAATTAAAATAGGAGAAATATCAAGAATGCCTCTAGTTGCCTTTCATGTATTCAAGCCTTGCTGAGCCATTGATGGCAGGCTCCCAGGATCTGTGGAGAATGGGAATGGATTAAGTTTTTAAAAGAGAAAGAATCTGGATTATGTGAACTCTGAGTTAATGCAATCATGAGCACAAGAAGCTCAGAAGGGGAAACAAGGCACAAAAGATAGCTACGGCAGAGTAATTTGTAATGGTAAAAACACTAGATGCTGTCGAACAGGGAAATAGTGAAATAAATTGTGGAGCATTCATGGAAGGAAATGCTTGAATGTGATGCATGTCAAGAAGTCTGGGGAATTCAGAGGCATCTGGAAAGACTGTTATGGAATAATGCAAAGCATAAGAAAAGAGCATCGGGAAGATAGGCATTATTATATACATCATAACAGTAACATGTAAGAAGTGGATGGGGATGAAAGATTCCCCTGTGGAGGCTGAGACAGCCTAGGTTCTTTTCTGGAATGGGGGCTGGCTGATCACAATCCGCCTCCTCCGTCCCAGCCGACAAAGAGGGACTGAAAGATTCAAGAAAGTGATTCTCCAGGGCTAGTCAAGTGGCCTGTTTCAGCTTGAGGAGATTGTTGGGCTGGGCCTTCTCTCTTCTCTCTCTGTCTCTGTCTCTTTCTCTCACTCTCTGCCTCTCTCTTCTCTGTCTCTTTCTTCTCTGTTTCTGTCTCTCTGCCTCTGCCTCTGTCTTTGTCTCTCTCTAGTAAAATGGTTTCTGCTAGGCTGGTGCCTAAAGCCCAGAGGACAGTATTTTCTTCTGCAATAATGACTGTTTGCTGGTTCTCCCTTGGTGTTTGTTCCCCTTCTTATGGCAGCTGGGAGGGTCAGGGCTGAGCTGACCTCTAGTGGGCCAGAGGAGGTAGCCTGGCTCTCCAGGGAAGATCTGAAGGGTGATGGAGGGGCTGGGAGATGTTTCAGGAAAAGGAGGAACAGGGAACTAACCTTGAGTGGATTGCAAGGTCTCTCAAGGTGGGGAGAACCTTGATACTCACAGCATCTTAGATCCAGACTGGAAGGGACCTCAGAAACCATGGAATCCAATCCTCTGTCATTTTACAGAAGAAGAAATTGAGGTGTGAACCAGAGAAGCTGTAACTTGTCCAAGGTTCCACAGCCAGTAAGTAAAGTTCTGGAGTGGGATCTGAGGGCATGTCTCCAACTCTTCCTTCATCACTGGTGAGGAAAAGAAGACTGAGGGAGGATTCGTGACTTATCTCAGGTCATAGCACCGCCAGACCATGACTACTCTGAGGGCAAGTTGAGCCCTTTCGTTGGCTGCGTGAGTGGCCAGGAGGCAGATACACCCCTACCACATCCTTTGTCAATGTCCAGGCTCTAGGCCCGGGCTCTTCACATTAAGGACCTTGGCCAGGGTCACCAGACCATGTGTTTCTGGAATTCTATGCTGCTCTGCCTGGGTAAGGACTGGGGACCTGGGCTGGGGAGAAGAGGGAAGGAAAAGGATGAGGGAGGAATGAGTCTTGTAACTAACCTGGGTTGGGCAGTTCACTGCCTGACTTTATCCTCTGTAAAACAAGGTTAATGATACAATTGTGTGTCAGGGGAAGTAGAGGCAGGGGGAGCATGATGTTTAGGAGGATCCCTAGAGATGAGGCTTCAAGCCGGATGGGGATTGGGCTCAGTACTGAAACTAATTTGAGTCTTTCCCCTCAGGGCTCTGTCTGGGCTACATGACTGGGGCAAGAGGAGGTAAGTCTTGTACCTCTAGGCACCCTGAAGGTACAGAAGCAGCCTGTGTCTGAGAGGTGGATCTGGGAAGTGGAGACTAGATTGGGAGTTAGGTGGAATGAGTTCAAATGCCACCTCTGACTGTTACTATCTGTGTGACCTTGACCTCTCTGCATCTCAGTTTCCCTGACAAGGTGGACTCCTAGGTCTCTCCCAGCTTGACTTCTGTGATCTTGTGATGGTGAGGGGGTAGAGTTGGGGGCCTGGGGAACCCCATCGGATTGCAGGTTGATTCTTTCCCAGGGAAACTCCGCAAACCCTCCCTCTGGGCCACACCAAGTTCTACCATCCCCTTGGGGTCATCTGTGAGTATCCGATGTCAGGGACCACCTGGGGCCCGCTTGTATTACTTGGAGAAAGCGGGGAGACCTGAGTCTTTGCTGAGGACTCACCAACCTTGGCCTAGGAATGAAGTTTCAGTTTTCATTTTCTTGTGTGTCACGACCCAATGCTGGGCCTTACCGCTATTCCTACCAGCTGCTGACTCGATTGTCTGAGCTCAGTAACACTCTGCTGCTAGTGATGACAGGTAAGGGACAGATCTGAGCAAAGGTGGGACTGAAAGGTGGGGAAGAGCTGGCTTTAGCCCTCTGATGGCCTTCACTTTCCTTAGAAATCCCTCTGAGTGAACCCCACTTACTGAGGAAGCACCTCCATGTCTCAAGAGGCTGGGGCTGAGTCATGCCCCACAATGGTGCCAGCCTCCACTCAGGATGGAGGTACCAGTGGGCCAGAAACAGCAGCTGGTGAGGACTAGGGGCTCTTAGGGCTGGGCAGAATAGGGAGTGGGTGTGAGGGTCCCAGCCTCTATCCAGATAGCCCTCTTCCTACTGACTCCAGGGTATGTCTGTCCAGGTCCTACCCTCTAGGATTACATGGTGCCCAATCTCCTCCAGATGGGTTTTACTGACCTTCTAGTGGCCATATTGGGGGTTCTGTTGGCCTGGCCTGGCTGAAGGGATAGAGACTCCCACTCTGGCAGCATCTACCCTCAACATCTTAGGCACTTTCAGTTTCTCAGGTAACCTAACAGATGACACCTGGGGGAGGGGTCTTAGACATAGATGCCTGATGGGGGAATGCTTGGAAAGTGAAGGTGGTCTGAGATGGTAAGTTATGGGAGGAGCCCCAAGGGGCTGGGGAGGAGGAATTGCAGAGGGCAGCCCCTCCCCCCTCTCCCATGGAGTCTGTATCCTGGGGCACCTTCTTTCAACCTTGGGAGGCTACATGGTTTGTCTTCTCTGGAGCCCCAGGCCAGACTCAAGGCTAGGAGAGGACATCCTAGGATCTCTCTGGGTCAGAGGCCACAGAACCTTCTTCAGCCCACCTAGGGGAGCCCAGCCAGAGGTGTTCCAGGACCTTACGGGGTAGTGGGAAGTGAGGCCAGGTATTTGTCTAAGGAGCTGCTTAGGCCTGGGGGGGAACCCAACCTGCCCACATCGAGTGCAAGACCCGGTGTCTCATGGAACCCTGGCCCTCTTGCTAGGGTCCCATGGTAAGAAAGCAGGACTGGAGCAGGCCCCTCCATTCCTCCACCGGATCCTCACAAGGCCATGTTCTCTTTGCAGTTCTGTTCTGTTTGGTCTCTGCTGTCATCACCATCACCGAGGAAAAGGAAGGCTGGGAGATGCCTGCTCAGCCCTGAATTCCAGCACCCCCCAGTGCCGGACCAGCTCTGAGGCTGTCCCCTGGTCTCAGGACCTAGGGACACCTCATTCAGGGCTCTTCCACCCCTACAGTGTGGACCTTGGGGCAGTCATAGCCCCTCTGGTTGCTCCTTTCCTCATTCTTCATCCCTTGGTACTTCATAAATGCTTGCTGAGTGGGACTGATTCACTTGCTAAGGGTTTACAGTTTGGTTCCACCCTGAGCCTGCCATTTTGCAGATAAGGAAACTGAAGCACAGAGGGGAGGAATTGATTGTTCCAGATCACCCAAGTAGGAGGAAGCATGGCCAGGATTCCTACCCAGAGCCCTGACTCGGAATCCATTGCTACTCCCCCCCTCCCCCAGTGCCCATTGCCAGGCCTTCTCTGATCCCATGGCTCACTCCATCACACACACCTATGGGACAAGGGCAGTGACCTCCCAGTGAGAGGTCTGGGATGGAGCTCCCATGAAGGAAGCCATCTCCTCCTGGTCAGAGATGGTGGCTGGGGCACTGCCCACCAGAGGCAGGGCTTGACCCTCAGCTTTCTTGAGCGTGCCCACACCCATACACTCTCACACTCTCTCTCTTTCTGTTCTCCATGGTCATAACATTCCCAATTAGGCAGGATGGTGTCAGAGAGCTGACCTTGGAGTAAGGGAGAGTCAGGCCTGATTTCTGTCTCTGTGGGACCTCTGGCTGGGTTATGTGATCCTGGTTATGTGATCCTGCCTGTGTGATTCCTGACTGGATGACCTCTGGCTTTGTGACTTCAACTGTGTGACCCCACCGTGTGACCCCTGGCTGGATGACCCTACCTGTGTGACCCCTGGCTAAGTGAGCCTCTCAGGGCTCACAGGTGAGGAGCAGGGAGAAGGATTTCCTTGGAATTCCTTAGACCAGTGGGTCTACTCCAGAAGGACCCCCAATCCTGCCTCCCCACTCATCTGTGTAGCATTCTAAGGTGACTTCTCTCCTGCATCATCCTTCAATGGCTCCCCAGTAGCCACCAGGTGCTGGGTCCAGCCTCAAGCTGACCCTCCTCTGTCCTTCTTGATGCATCTTTCCCATCTTGTGCTCTCACCAGGGACAACTCACTGCCTCCCACCCTCACCCCTGGAAATGACTTCAGATATACTTGAAATAGTTTATATTTATTTTTCTGTATAAAGATTGTTTCCTCTCAACAGAGGTCAGCACCTTTTATCTCTAGTACCAAGCACATAACAGGTACTTTATAAATGCCGGAATCAATGAAAAAACCCACCTGAATTTTCTTGTCACACCTTCGCTCCCTCTGTTCTCTACCCTGTGACATCTTCCTTGGACTTCCTTCTGTAACCTCCTGGGTCTGGAGAGGAGCATGATGTCTCCTCTTACCTCTGTCTCTCTGGCCTTTTATGGCCAGACAGGAATTACTCCTTTAAACCATGTCTGTTGAGCCAGCTGGTTGCTTTTGGTCAGAAAGACTGTGAGGGGCCTGGTCCATCCCAGCCACGTGGTCGGTCACATGGCTGTCCGCACATGCTGTGGCTAGGGCTGTGTCGTCCAGGTTAGAGAAGTGTGTGTGTGGGGAGGTGGGAGGTGGGACTCAGAGGGGCTGCTGGGCCAGAGACTCCCCACAACAAGGATCTCTGGAAGGAAGTCAAGCTGGAAGCCTCGATGCTCTGGAAAGCCCAAAGGACTCTTTCCCCCTGATTGCCTATGGTGGTATTCTGTGCCCTTTGGGGCTACCTGCTCAGGAGCTTTAAGCTAACATAGACTGAAGAGGTGGGGTCTGAGGAGGACTCAGACCTCCGCCCAACCTTCTTTGTAACCTTAGCTGCCCTGTTTTATTGTAGAGGAAACTAAGGCAAACAGGATGAAGTGACTTGCCCTGGGTCACATAGCTAATAAGTGTTTGAGGCCAGATTCTTAACCTCTATGGGTCTCGGTTTCCTCCCTTGGGTGCCTTCAAAGGTACCTTCCAGTCCCAGACCTATGTTCTCAAGTGATGGCAAAAGGACTTACTTAGCTCCCTCAATCCCACAAGGCCACTGGATGATATATGACCCATGTGGACCCTTGCTCTCCTTTAGCCCCTCCTTCCCTAGAGCCCTGGGGCCATTGTAGACAATAGCTAGGAAAGCCTCTAGGAAGACAGTGAATGCCTCATCCAAAGACAGAAGGAAGGAAGGAGCTGACCACCCCATAGCCTTTTCCTTCCCCACTGTTCTGGGCAGAATCTTCCCCCACCTTCCAGGCTACTGGAAGCTGCCTCAGCCTGAAAATACCTGGGCTCCTCTCCCTGCTGCCGAATCATTGTTATTTCAGTGGTGCTTAGCAGTTTCGGTTGACTTTAGATTGTCAGGGTTCAAAATCAGTCTAGGAGAAGAAATGGAGAATTGCTTGAATTATTAAAATGTGGAATCTCTTCTCTGGACCTAGATCATGAACTACCTTCCCTCTTCCCCCACTGCATTTCTATCCTTCTCATCCATGTGGGACCATCTCCGGTCATTCTGATCTTTATCTGACCACTGGACCCAGATGGCTCTGGAGGAGAAAGTGAGGCTGGTGACCCTGCATAGCCCCACCTCACTTAAATCTAGCTCACTTTCATGTCATGGCATGACCTTTCTGATGTCTTGGTTCTCTTTGAGAATCAGGGACAAACCACAATACTTGGCATCACAGGCTACTGTTCACTGCCTCCAGAGGGCATGTTGTGGTTACAGGGTTTTCAGCTTCTTTCTGATTGACCTCTCTGCAACAATTCCCATTGCTGACCACCTCCTCTTCCTGGACATTGGCTCCTATCTTTTCTCTTGGTTCTCCTCTTCCTTGGTTGTTTCTTCTTAGTCTCCTTGGCTAAATCAGCATTCATGTCACATCCACTACTTGGGAGGCACCCCAAAGTTCTCTCCTGGACGCTCTTTTCTCTCTACACATCAAGTGGAAATGCAATGACTCATCAGCTCTCAAGGATTCAATTGTAATAGCACACATACATCTGTGTCTACACACATACATACATTGTCCACGTAGGTATGTATCACCTATCCATCTATTACCTAGGTATCTATCAATCCATTTCTGTCTGTTTGTTCGGAGGCAGCTAGGGGACACAGTGGTATCAGAAAGACTCACCTTCAAATTCAGCCTCAGACACATATTAGCTGTGTGACCCTGGGCAAGTCACTTAACCCTCAGTTTGCCTCAGTTTTTCCACCTGCAAAATGAGCCATAGAAGGAGAAGGCAAATTCCTCCAGCGTCTTAGTCAAGAAAACTTCAAATGGGGTCATGAAGGCTGAAAGGACTGAAGAAGAACAAATGCATATGTATGTATGAGCTCTGGCCCTAATATCTCCCCTGTGCTCCACCAGCCTATTACGACACTTTGAAACATGAGGCATTTGAAATTCAACAGCTCCAAAGTAGAGCTTATGACCTTTTCCCTGAAATCCCCCTCTTCTGCACAGTCGGTCAAAGCCCAGATCTTGACTTCACCTCTAGCTCTTCCAACATTCTTTCTCTCCACCCACACTCATGGCCTTAATTTATTCAGGTGCTCTTCATTCCTTGCCTGGGCTGGTACCATAGCCTGCCTCCACTGGGTCTCCTTCCCTTCAACTAGGGGCAGCTAGGTGGTGCAATGGATAGAGCACCAGTGCAGGAGTCAAGAGGACCTGAGTTCAAATGTCACCTCAGACGCTTGACACTCAGTAGCTGTGTGACCTTGGGCAAGTCACTTAACCCCAATTGCCTCATTCTGGGTCATCTCCTGAATATCTAGTCACTGGATTCAGATGGCTGTGGAGAAGTGAGAATGGTGACCTGCACAGCCCTCCCTCACTCAAAACAAAGTCAAGTGCAAGTCATGTCATTATTTCTCTGATGGACAAACATATACCCTTCAACCATCCTCCACAAAACTGCCAAAGGGTTTTTGCTAAAGGACAAGTCTGACTTTGTCACTCCCCCTGCCCCTCCAATCAATAAACTCCACTAAACCACCTTATTGCTGCTTGGGTAAAGTGGAATTCCTTTGTTTGGCATTTACATCTCTTCATAGACTGGTCTTTTCCTTTTCAGTCCACTTACACAGTTCTCTGCCCATACTGCCAACAGTCCAGTCAGCCTGATTTACTTACTGTTCCTCACAAACAATACTCTTCTCCCATCACCATACCTTTACATAGGTTGTGCTGCATGCCTGGAATGCCCTCATTCCTTTCTCCCTGCCAATTCCTGGAATCCTTGGCTTTCCTTAAAGCTCAGTTCTCCTTTCACTGATTTGTAAGAGGCCTTTCTTGGACCCTGGTTAATTAGCAGTCTTTATGAAGTACTCCTAGGTGCTAAGGACAGTGCTAAGGTCTGGGGATATAGTGTAAGCAAAGAAAGAGAGCTTCTCCCAACTGTGATCACACCCAGCTTTTCTATAGATAGCACTTTGAGGTTTACCAAGTATTCTGCAAACATCCTCACAACAACCCTGTGAGGTAAGTGCCATTCTTATCCCCATTTTACAGATGGGGAAATAATAGAAGTTCAGTGACTAACCCAGGGTCACAAAGATATGGAAGTGTCTGCAGCAGGACTGGACCACAGATCTTTCTGTCTCCAGGCCCATATAGGCTTATATCCTAATGAGGACTGACAACATGTAAAAGGGAGGTGAATGGGGGAAGAGGGGTTCCATCCTAGCTGTCTGGCCAGAGGGAACAGACTGTAGGGGCTATGCAGACCTTCAAGGATAAAGAGATTTCTGGGGCAGATAGAAAGGGAATGCAAGGTCATCTGGCAATGGAGGGGAATACATCTTGTACAGATAGGACTTCATTAGGCAGCTAGACCTAAGTTCAAATCTAACTTCAAACTCTTGACTGTGTCACAGAACTTCTGCCTGCTCAGTTTCCATAACTGTAAAATGGGGACAATAACAGAATCTGCCTCTAATCTTTGTAAAGCACTTAACATGGCATCTAGCACCTAGTAGGGCTCTTGTTTTTATCTATCCCCTAGTGCTTAAACACTTCTTGATTGATTATACAAAGTGTTCTAGAAATCACTCAATCAAAAAACATTCTTTTATTAAGTACCTACTTGCGCTTGATTCTGGGGATAAAAAGACAAAAAAAAATGATCTCTTTTCAAAGACCTTAATTCTATGGCTGGAAACCTATAGGGGTGGATATTTATATATTTATAGAGAGAGGGACGAAGGAAAGAAACAAGTATTTATTAAATGCCTCTTGTGCTAGGCATCGTGGGTACAGAGATCAAAAGACAGTCAACCCTCAAGGAAACTACAATGAATTGGGTGAGACGATAAGCCAACATCGACGTCCAAATAGATCTAGTTGGTAAAAGGAGTTGGGAAAGGCTTCCAGGGAAAGATGGGATTTTAGTTGGCTCTTGAAGGAAACCAGGGAAGCCAGGAGGCAGAGATGAGGAGGGGAGCATTCCAGGTGGGGGACAGCCAGAGAGAAAGCCCCAAGCCAAGAGACTGTTCACTGTGGAACAGCCGGGTGGCCAGCATCACCCATCCCACCAGACTAACGAGTATGTGGAGAAGTTGTCAGGGTTTGTCCTTCTCGGAGAGAAGCACCACATCAGGGAGGTGATGCCATGCCATGCAAGTGAATTGGATTTACCTGAGGCAGGGCTGGACAAAGTCACCAGCCTCATTTTCTCCTGCAGAGCCATCTGGGTCCAGAGGCCAGACATTGCCTCCATCAAACTAAGACCTGTTAAAGGCCTTAGCTTAGAAAGGCCAAGGTCTCCCACTGCACCCAGGGCTGTCTTCAGTCCTGATGATCTTTATCTGGCTACTTGGTGAGAGGTAAGGTGTAAGAAGACTGGAAAGAGGCAGAGGCAGGTTAGATGGAGGGCTTTTGACCCCAGAAAGGTAACAGGGAACCTGTTGAGTAGAGGAGGTGACCCTGCACTTAAGGAAACTCCCTTTTGTAGTTTTGTCGGGGATGCCTAGCCCTCATCCTAGCTCCTGGCACAGAGAAGGCACTTAATACAAGTTGATGGCAGAGTCTAGAGGCAGGCACGCCAATCAGGAGACTGTAGCAATAGTGCAAGTAGAAGGGACTGATGATGAAGGCTTGAATTAGAGAGGTGGTTTCAAGGCGAGAGACTCGAAGTAGAAAAGACAAGATCTGGCTCCCGATGGGATGAGTACGCAGGGTGGGGGGAGAGTGAGGAGTTAAGATTGTGAATGAGGGGCAGTGGGGTGCTGGGCAGAGAGCCAGCCTGGGACCCACAAAGACCTGAGGTCGAGCTCCGTCTCGGAGACGTACCTCTCTGGGCTCAGGGCAGCTCTCGCTGACCCGGTGGCGGGAGGTAAGTCCCTGAAGAACCTGCTGGGAAAATGCTCCACTGAGACACCTCCCAGCACGTCCATTTATCTTGTGGATCAGAGAACCCGTTTGATACGCCCAACCTAGATTTACATGACGGGATTTTCAGAGGGAATTGTCAGGTTTGCACCGCCCCGCCCCTCACCAGCATTGGTATTCGTTCTCTCTCTGCGAATTCTGTGAAATCTCACGTAGGCAGCTCCCCTGGCCCTCCTCCACCATTTAGAGTCTAAACTCCTAGAGGGCAGAGGGCAGTTCGTTCTTTGTCGTTGTCCCCAGTCCCAAGTTCAAAGCTTGGCTCTAGCAAGTGCGTAATCGGAGCTCGCGGACTGACTGACGGATGGATAGGTGGATGGATGGATGGATGGACGGACGGACGTCTAAATAAACCTTAGTCCAGCCCCCTCCTCTGTCCCCCCCACCAATCCTACAGAGCCATTTCATATATTGAATCCCTCAAACGGGGCTGACATTGTTAGATTTAGGGAAGAGAGCCCGGGAACCTCCCGAGCGCCGACGTCAGGCTCTAACGCCGACGCTAAACTCTAATCTCATCAAAGTCCTACTTAGGCTCTAGGCAAGTGGGTGGGCCGCGGACACTTGACGAAATCAACTCCCTTCTCGCCACGGTTCCACCCCCTTGCCCGCAGGGCCAATGGAAGGGCGACTTCCTCAGAGGGAGCACGAGGGCGGCCAATTGCACGTGGGGCCGAGTCCCTGGCCCTTTAAAAAACCTCACCTAGGACGCTGATCAGTTTCGTTTACCGCCGCGTGCTGGTGCCGGCTCTGGATCTGTCGCGGCACCCACGGCAACTGGAAAGGAGAAGGTACTGCCTGGCTCCCTGCGCTAGGAGAAGGGGCCAGCCCTGCCCCGTCCTGCTCCAGGGGGCCCTGCCCTGCCGTAGGAGACTCAACTCCACTCAAGACCAACCTGTGTCCAGCCTCGCTCAAGGAGACCCAGCCCTGTGGCCCTGCCCTGCCCTGCCCAAGGAGATCCAGTCCTGCCCTGCTGAAGAAGACTCAGTTCTGCTCAAGAAAACCAACCTGTGTCCAGCCCTGCTCAAGGAGACCCAGCCCTGTGGCCCTGCCCTGCCCTGCCCAAGGAGATCCAGTCCTGCCCTGCTGAAGAAGACTCAGTTCTGCTCAAGAAAAACCAACCTGTGTGCAGCCTTGCCCAAGGAGACCCAGCTCTTCCCAGCTCTACTCCAGGAGACAATCATTTCAGGCAGGCACCTCCCCTGCATAGCAAACCAGGTCCTAACTAGCTCCAAGGAGGTCATACTAGCCTGCCTTGACCCAGGAGGGTCTGCTGAACTCAGACGGCTTTAACCTCCAGCAACCTGGCAGGCTGGTGTCCCAAAGGGCCCCTCAGTACCAGGGGCAGCACCTGGGGGGCCCATGGAGAACACATAGGCCCCAACCCAACTCCTGGCCCTGACGTCTTTTATGGGACTTGGAGCTCTTTGTCAAGGCAGCCGCCAGTACAAACAATGCCGAACTTGTCTCCCCATGGCTCTGGTCCCAGCTGTCTAGGTGAAGTGCCTCAAGCCTATGTGAGGGGTCCACCCCAGGCCCAAATTCCAGGGTCTGAGATTTCAAGCCCCAGCATCCCTCAAGGGCAGTCATTGCATGGTTCTTGGGAAATAAAGACAGAGCCCTTAGAAGAGGCCCTCATGGAGCTTCCTGGACCTTCCCAGGAACCCAGCTGGTACCAGGGCCAGGAACAATTATTGACCTTCTGGTCCCAGTGGCATCTAGATGGGCAGGAATTCCAGTGGCATCCAGCTGGGCAGAAGTTCCAGGGGCAGTCAGCTGGGCAGGGGTTCCAGGGGCAGTCAGCTGGGCAGGGGTTCTGGGGGCATCCAGCCTGGCAGGGGTTCCAGGGGCAGCCAGCTGGTCAGGGGTTCCAGGGGCAGCCAGTCTGTCAGGGGTTCCAGGGGCAGCCAGCCAGGCAGGGGCTCCAGGGGCAGCCAACTGGGTGTGGCACAGTCCCCTTTCTGGTCCTACCACCTCAGCCATTGCCTCAGGGTGGGCATGTTGGTCAGTGCTTGGGCAGCCCTGAGCTAGATGCGCTGGCCCACCTGTCCGTTGCAGACCCCAGCTTGAACTGCTCTGGGCTGGTCCCCCAGCCTCAGGAACCAGTTAGATCCAGAAGAAGGGTCCGGGGGAAGGGGAAGAGCTCCAGCCACATGTGCCATGTTCCAGAGTGTGGGAAGTCATATACCAAGAGCTCTCACCTTAAGGCGCACATGCGTGTCCACCAGGGTGAGAAGCCTTACATCTGCATGTGGCCCAACTGTACCTGGAAGTTCACTCGCTCCGATGAGCTGACCCGGCACATGAGGAGACACACTGGCTACCGGCCCCACAAATGCCGCCATTGTCCAAAGGCCTTCTCCCGCTCTGACCACCTTGCCTTGCATCTTAAGCGGCATTCAGAGGAACCCTCTGTGCCCACCCCACCCCTCTGGTCCTCCACACCTGTGCCAAAAGCTCAACAAAAAGATGGCTTTCCGATGCCCCAGAGCAAAATGCCTTTCCAGGATGGGGAAGGCTCATTATAGATCACTACTCCCAAGGAAGGCATGTCCCCACAGCCAGTGACCCCGTTTTCTCTTGTTTGATGACCCTCAGATGATATTTAAATGACATATACTTTTTTTTATGGTGAGACCTAGATTTGACTTACATCTCAACCACTTACTGAATCTGATTGGGAGGAGGGGAAGTAATTTATCTTTTGTGCCTCAGTTTCCCCTTCTGTAAAATGAGAAAATAAATGTATGTGTTTACTTGCGTATGGAGGTGATTATGGGAATGTGAAGAGGAAAAAAGAAAAGAACCTGCAGGGAAATCATTCACTTCCTCTAGCTGCCTGTCCCCCATTCTGGTGAGTGCTTATCAGGCCTGGGAGCTTGGGCAGCTCTTGGATCTCCTCTTCTGAGCTGCTCTTGACTCTGGTCTAGGCCCTGTTCCAGCAACAAGGTTTCTGCCATGGACCTGGCCTCTACCGCCTGTGGCCTCCCTCATTTCTACACAGTAACCCAGGTGCCCACCATCATCCCAGCAACAGCCCTCTGGCCTCGCTGTTGGGTCCTGCTTGTGGAAAGCCTGAAATCCAAGTCACAAGGACAGTGGGAGGAAGATGGGACCATTCTTTTCAGGGATTTCTCTCCAGTGCAAGAAAGGAAAGACTGAGGTTTCTGGTAAGATGTTGGGTAAGGATAGGGGAGGAAATGCCTTCTTTGACACAGTGAAAAACTTAACTCAAAGCTGAGATGTCCACAGAGGGAACAGGTCAGCCTGGAGAGAGATGTGGGCAAGAGCAGGGCCATGTACCTAGGACTGGCCAGGTGGAGTGTGAGAAGGAATTGGGATGCCAAGAGGGAGGGTCTGGATAGAAGGGACGGCTGTGGGTGAGGTCTAATGAGAGTAATTAGAGTGCCCTCCTGACTGTGGGACAGGAGCACCCTTCCCTACCACTTGTGGGGGTGGGTAGTGGTGGGCCCCAGCTACTTCCAGTGGGTTCCCTTTCTTCAGTTGTCAAAGTTCTTACTTGGTTCTTGGTAATGGAAAAAATTGACCATTGATCTAGGACAAACTGTTTCCTCTCTTTGGGTCTCAGGAAGTCTGTCCTTCAGATCTCCAGCAGGAGATCTTTTTGACTTTCCCTTTCTTTCTGTGTATGTGGGTGGGGGGAGGGGAGTGGACTTTGGTAGAAGAGATTGTACCTCCCTGACTCTAGCCATCACAATTTCATGAACAGGGGCAGTGGGGGCATGGCTCTGACCTTGATCTTGAGGTGGGCAGGGTCAGGAAAAGGGGGTGAGAACTGAAACAACTTTAACCAGAAAAGATGACCCTTGCCCAGAGGAAATCACACAAGATTATGAGACAGCTCAAGCCAGGGTATGTTGGTATGGCTTTGCCCAGGACGTTTGGACACACAGGTAGAGGGAAAGGACAAAATCTATACCACTTTCCTGCCTGTCTCCCAGGAATCTTTCCCTCCCTGAAGAATAGAAAAGGAATTTTAGGTTACTCTTTCTTGTTTAAAGTGTTTTGTCGATGTACCATTTTGAGTTATGTCTGAGCTACCTTTTTGGTTGTAGAGGAAATAAATAGCTGTCCTATACCTTATTGACTTTGTACATCAGTTTCCTTTCTCTGTTAATTCTTTGTTGGGAGCCCTTAGACTTGATCTAAACCTAATCTTTGTTTTAGAGCCAAACATTCAATTAATTAATACTTTTTAAGTGCCTTCTCTGGACCTGGAGTTAGGAAGACCTGAGTTCAAATCCAACCTCAGATACTGACTAGCTGCATGATTTTGGGCAAGTCACCAAATTGTTCCCTGCCTCAATTTCCTCAACTGTAAAATGAGGAGAGTAACAGCACCCCACTTCTCAAGAGTTGTGAAGCTCTAATGAGATAATCTTTGTAAAGCATTTAGCATATCTGGCACCTAGTAGCCCTTTATAAATGTGGGTGGTTAGGGGCAGCTAGGTGGCACAGTGGATAGAGCACTTAAAAGTCAAATCTGACCTCACATTCCCTAGCTATGTTGACGCTGGGCAATTCACTTAACCCCAATGCTGCTGCTTCTATCATTATAGAACGTAAACTCTATATATGGGAGGACAGGGGCTGTTTCATTCTTGTTTTCAAGTGCTAAGCACTAAGTAGGTCAATCAGTTAATTACTCAGATCAGTTAATCAGAGAACATTCTTTCTGAAAACACCTACTTGTACTTGGGTCTGGGGATAAAAGACAAGACCTCTTAACTCTCCAGCTGGAAGTCTATACTTGTGCATGTCCAATTTATAGAGGGAGGAAGGAAGGAAACAAATATTTAGTAAATGCCTAGTGTGTGCCAGGTGCTGTGTTAAGCTCTAGATACAGAAAGAGGCAAAAGATAGACCCTGTCCTCCATTGGATTTATTGCATCCTTCTGGGAGTTCGCTTTGGACTTACCTTCATCCAAAGTCTTTCTTTATCACATTAGTGGTTTTCTGTTTGCTTCTGTTCATGACTTCTTCAGGCATTGGGTGAGTGGCATCTGCCCTCTTCCAGTACTACTGGAACGAGTGGCTAGCTTTCTTCCCCACTACTGCCCTGGCTCTTCAGTCTTGGAAGGTGATGTCTTGGTAGGCTCTGGAGGCTGTTTGGGTCCACTCCCTTTCTTATTCCACAGCCAGAAAGATACCCCAAGAAAGAACGTAAGAGTGCATTCCTGATTTTTTATTTTCTATTTTGAAAAAGGTTTTAAATATTCATTTTTATTTTCTTACTTTAAACAATGTTTAAAAATTATTTTTTAAAGTTATTTTTAGTTTTCAACATTCACTTTTCATAAGCTTTTGAATTTTAAAACTTCTCCCTCTCCCTCCCCAAGATGATATGCAATCTGATATGGGCTCTTCATAGACATTCATATTAAACATTTCACATTAGTCACGTTGTAAAGAATTAGGATCAATGGGAGGAACCACCAGAAAGAGGAAACAAAACAAAAAGGAGAGAGTAAATAGTATTCTTCTATCTGCTTTCGGACTCCATAGTTCTTTCTTGGGATGTGGATGGCATTTTCCATCCTGAGCCTTTTGGAATATGTTTTAGATGCTTGAATTGCTGAGAAAAGCCAAGTCTATCAAAGTTAGTCATTGCACCATGTGGCTATCACCGTCATCTTGACTCCTTACTCTAACTCCCATCTATTTCTGAAAGGCTAATGATTTTACCCACCCTAATATCTCTCCCTTCCCTACCTGGACAGAAAGAGGAAATAGGCAAGGAACTTGGGAAATAAATAATGAATCTGTCACAAAAGGTTGATGTAGTGGCGATGGAAATGTTCTCTTGGTTCTGCTCCCCTCACTCAGCATCAGTTCCTATAAGTCCAGGTTTTTCTGAAGTTTATCTGTCCATCATTTCTTAGTATTCCATTACATTCATATATCATAACTTGGTCAGTCATTCCCCAGTGGATGGATATCCCTCAAATTGTTTGCCAACACAAAAAGCAGCTATAAATATTTTTGTACATGTGGGACCTTCCATTGTTGGTTTTTAAAAAATGAAGTCTCAGACAAAAAAATGAATGCCATAGGAGTATAGATAAGGTCTTCCCTGTTGTCTATTGATGGCAATGACTGAAAAAAGAAAGCTGATGTGGAAGGAAGAACTAGCGAAGAAGATAGTCCCTGAGAGTGAGTTTGGAAACCCTGGAGCTTGGTTGAAACGTGGGATTGTGAATTATGTCTTCTCTCTCTTTTTTTTGTGGTACTTGTGGCACGTATGTTATTTTAACTGTCTGGGAATCTCCCTGTATGACTAATGTACTTGTTTCCTGGTACCCATCTAAGTGCTCTGACTTCAAGTCACTGATGCTCAATCAACTTGTTCATTCTCCCTCTGATTTGCCAACCATCTGGTCCCTACCACTCCGTAAAGGAATGCTGTCAAACTCTTTGGGGAGATGAGCATAAAGGAGATGCCTTCAGGGACTCATGTAATTTTAGACCTCAGCCTAGCTCTCTACTTCTGTAATTGCACTTCCCCTGGCATAGGAACGTTGGGCGTAAAGCCCAAGAACCGGGAAATTGTGGGAAAACGATGATGGCATGCTTTGAACCTAGCCCTGTGAGGCTGAGAAACCAGATGGGTTGCTTAGAGATCAGGTTTGCTTAATGCTGAGCTCAAGACCTAGGCTCTGAGGACCAGAAGCTTTTCAGATCTGATGATCTCCCACTCAAGTTTCTCAAGCAGCCCATGTTTCTTGTCTGGAAAGTGCCTCTGCTACTTTTTTCTTGTTTCTGTGCTTGAATCCCTGTAAAATGTCTCTCACAATATATTTGGGGGAGTAAGCCATCCCTTTTTAGCTTTCCCTTCTGCTGGATGACCTAATGATTTTCTAAATTACTTCAGTTTTGGGGTTTTATTCTCAGTCTAACAACGATCACTCTTTAATTGCTACGTTCTTCTTTCTTGGTTTTCATGATGGTATTCTTTCCTGGTACTTCTTCTACTTTCCTGACCATACTTCTGTCAAAATATTTTGGAGATTGTTTCCCAGAACTAAGGCCCAGCCAGCAAGCTGTGTCCTAAGCATGGCATAAAAATTATCCTTTGTGTTCTGGATGATCTCACCCTCTGGCAAAGTGGATTGCAACAGGTGTTCACTCCCCACTATTTCCCAGAGACCTGAGAGCCAATATCCATCATGATTCTGACATGTTCACAATCCCTGCTCCCATCATGGAACTCTGGTTCTGTACTCCATAGGGTAATCACGGACTCCCAAGACTTAGGACAAAACTGTTCTCGCAGGACTGAAGGATCACTAACTCAAGACCTAAAATCTGGATCTCCATCCAGATTATGTTTAATAACCATAAATGTTCCCTAAAAGTTCTGCCCTGGGCCCTTTTCTCTTCTGGTCTCTCTCTCTTCGACCTCTTAACTTCAGCATATGCAAAATTGGACCCATCCCTTCTCAAGCCTTCCATTCATACTTCTACTAATATTCCTCTCTTTATATTTCTCTCTTGGGCATCACTGTCTTCCCAGTTACCCAGACTCACAAGCCAAGTCATCTTGACGCCTTACTCTAGCTCCCATCTATTTCCGAAAGGCTAGTGATTTTACCCACCCTAATATCTCTACCTTCCCTACCTGGACAGAAAGAGGAAATAGGCAAGGAGCTTGGGAAATAAATAATAAATCTGTCACAGAAGCTTGATGTAGTGGCGATGGAAAATTGAATTTCCAGACATTTGCTAGAACTTTTGCCAAAAGAATGACTTAACAATGGTTTCATCCTTCAAGCTGGGTGAACTAAAGGGAATTCAGTCCTGGATCCCAACTCTCATGGAAATAATCAGAACCTTGGGGGAAGTAGCTATGCCTTCCTCTTGACTGGCTGTAGAGGAGGGTTAATTAGAATAGTTTGACATGAACCTTAGAGATTTGGGGAGAGCAGATTTCAGAGTTGAAAGGAAGTATAGATGTTATAGTCTAAAATTCTGTTTGATAGGGGCATGGGCTGGGAGGGATGATAAATTCTAGAGTGAAATTCTGAAGACAAAAAGGCTCTTCTGATGAAGAAATAGAGGTGTTATCTTGCGATTGGATGTCAATGGGCAGAACACTCGCCAATTAAGATTTAAAATAGTAACGTAATAAGACAGAAGCAAGGTCAGGTAGTAG
This sequence comes from Bettongia penicillata ogilbyi, assembly GCA_023548195.1. Classification (NCBI taxonomy): domain Eukaryota; kingdom Metazoa; phylum Chordata; class Mammalia; order Diprotodontia; family Potoroidae; genus Bettongia; species Bettongia penicillata. The sequence goes on along the minus strand of JAJHZJ010000232.1, from coordinate 1,829,464 downwards.
TCTCTATAGCTGACCTTGCAGAATTAAAATCCCTGGCCCAGATGAATGCCCATCTGGTCCTGAGAGAGTTGGCAAATGTGATTGAGCCCCTGCCAGGGCTAGGTGAAAGACTTGGGGCCAGGGGAGACATTACAGGCCTAGAGAAGGGCAAATGATCCAATGCTCAAAAAAGAGGTGAACAGACTCAGATAATGACAGGCCAGTGACCTTGCTTTTGTTTGCTGGAACAACTTTAGAATGTGTTCTTAAAGAGATGAGTGGACATTCAAAGAGCCAGCAGGCTTCCTTATGCCCGCCTAATCTATTACCTTTTTTCACAGGTTAACTAAGCTGGTACGTCCAAGAGAACTGGGGGCTCCCCTGGTGAAGATCTTACCATCTGGTCTGGCTAGTAGGAAATGGGCCGGCCTTGTAAGCGCTTCTGGAGACATCAGGCTTGGTCGGACAGGTGGAATATCCCTGAGACCCCTTGCTGACTCCTGAGCCAGTCTGGAATGGGATCCTCCTATCTTTGGGTAGAATGCCCCTGTCAGACTTGCCCTTTGAGCAATGCTAGAGGCTCCCAGCCTCCCCAGAGCCACTGTGACATGGGCAGGATAGGAGCAAGGTCTAGGGGAGCAAGTGGACACTGACTTTGTTTCCTCCCTGTGCCTGGCCATGTGCAAAGAGATGATCTGTCATTCTCCTGGGACCATGGGAATGACCACACGGCCTGGAAGTGGCCCTCCCCTCCCCTTCATGCTGCTTGGACTTTGCTGCACCGGGATGGTTTCTAGCTATGGTACTTTCTCATCTGCATCAGGCCAGCCCCAGCTCTCTGCTGCTATCCTCTACCAACTGCTGGTACAAAGTGGCTATGACCGTCTTCTGGCTAGTGGCCCCTCAGTTTTACAGAAACCATTGACTGGACTAAGTTTGATCTCTTAGAGGATGCCTTTCCCTGATTCCTGTTAACTGTCTTGACTGCCCCTAGGGACAAAAAAGCTCATTGGTCTCCCTACATTTTCTTAGCTCTGCCTGGGATAGTCTCTTCATTTGGTCCCATGTATGGGTTAAAAGTCTGTGGAGCACAGGGCACTGAGGAAATCAACCCTCCCCTACCCTACTACCTTAGTCTTGTAGTGACAGTGATTATTATAATTCATTAATGTATTCATCTGAGTGGTCTTCAGAAGAGCTGAAAGCTTTCCCTCACCTGGGTGGTCCAACAAGGACCTGGAAAGAAGCATTACTGCGGTTTGGAGCCTTCAATGAAGGCAGCATGATGGCCTTTGGATTGGTGTGGAGAAGGCAAGAACTGTTCTCATGCATGGGGATGGCACAAAAGTAAAGGAAGTGGTGGATGGAAGGAAGGAGTGCCATGAGAAACCAGGATGACTGTGTTGTCCAGTGGATAAGGTATGAAGTGACATTGTGAGAGATGAAAGCAGAAGACCTGGTGGGGATCCAGATTGAGGAAGGCTGTGAAGGCCAGGATGAGGAACTGGGGAACTCTGGAAGGGCCTTTTTTAAAGTTCTTTTTAAAAAAATTCTGAACTGAAATACAGAGAAAAATGTATATAAACAAAAGAAATGTCCATCTCAATTGTACATGGCTTTGATAAAAATATAACCAATTCAACATAGAACTTTCAAAGGTGTTCTGCTTGTCTGTGGTGCTGTCTGGCCTTAGGGATGGCTCAGAGCTGGCTTTAGGAAAGTGACCCAAGGGGAGTGTGCAGGATGGGGAATGTGGAGTTTAAAATTGTCCAGCCTATTGCTCTGAGCCATTGGCACTTTGTGAAAGGGTCTGTGGCCCCTCTTATGAAGTGGACCTCAGACCTTCCTCATGATCTCAGACACATCCCCTTCTAGGTTATTTGTAGAACACTTGATACCCGGACAATACAGGTGGAGCAGACCACAAATATAGAGTCTGATTGGTGGATAGACCTTGCCCCATGACCCTGTAGGAGAATGTGCATAAAATACAAAATCCCATTTGTTGACAAATGGCCTAGTGAGGGCACCTTAACAGACCTTTCAGGAGGTCAGTCCTATCAATCTGGTGAGGAGACCTATGGGCTGAACCAATAAACAAATTTCAAAACTTCTATGTGGGCCAATGGGCTGATAGAAAGGGACAAGCAGGGTCACTGACCAAATGCTCATGGTCATCTCCCCAGGTTGGGCAATAAGAGGGATGACAAGGGACAGAGGGAACCAAAGATAGTTGGGGGGCTTTCCATATAATTGAGTCACTTGCCATATCAGCTTGGTCAGCATAACAAGAAAAAAACAGTGGAGGGCCTTTTAGCTTCCTATGATTAAGCAAGTGAACTTATAACCTGTAGTTCCCATTGTTGGGCCTAATATACAGAACTTGTAATCACCATCCATATGGTATTCTATTGCACTGATTAATGGTGATTGGAATAGAGGAGGTCCAGTTAATCATCTATTTCATTAAAAAGGGAAGGGGCTAGGGTGGGGATATGGTATGGTAACTGGGTTTCAGCAGTCCAGGTGTGAGGGGAAGATGCTCTGAGCCTCAGTGGGTGTTGTGAGAATTTTCAGGGTTCTTACTAGTTACTGCCTAGTGAGCCAGTATAGGGTAGCAGTGTGCCAGGTACTATCCTCACAACAACCCTGGGAGGTAGATGCCATTATTTATTATACCCATTTTATAGATGAGGAAACTGAGGCTAAAATAGGTTGACTTGCCCTGGGTCACAGGGTTAGAGAGAATCTGAGGCTGGATTTAAACTCAAGTTTTCCTGACTCTGGGCAGCTAGGTGGCACAGTGGATGGAGTCAGGAAGACCGGAGTTCAAATCCAGTCTCAGATATTAGCTCTATGACCCTGGGCAAGTCATTTAACCCTGTTTGCCTCAGTTTCCTCATCTGTAAAATGAACTGGAGAGGGCTTTCCTGGCAAACTACTCCAGTGTCTTTGCCAAGAAAACCTCAAATGGGGTCACCATGAGTGCTCCATGACTGAAAGACTGGACAACAAATTTCCTGATTCCTGGCCCAGTACTCTCTCCTTTGTGCTACCTAGCTGCTGTAAACCTGAAAACTTGGTTAGAGAAAAGGCAACAGGCTAAATGCATACATTGTATGATTTAATTAATTAATCAATTCCCTATAAAGATAACGGTTACACACAGCGCTATTGAGCCAGGATCAGAACTGGCTACCCAGCACAGAAATCTTCTGGTTTATATACATTTTGCCGTGACAAAGGAGTTCTCTTAGATAAACATATTGTAAACAAAGCAGCGTCAGTTGGGTTTTATGATCCCAAGCTATGGGCATCTTCCTTCCGTAGCATGCCTTTGTGATTTAAGATAAGGAAAAAGCAAAGTCCCATCACCCAGATCACAGATCCTGTCCTAACAGGCCTTTGAAGTTGCGGTATCTTAACAGAGGTGACAAAGCTGAAGTTACAACCCAGGCCTTATCACTAAGATTCCAGAAGAAGGATCTGGTAAGGAAGTCCCATTTGCTTGCTTGACATCAAAAGGCGTCCTCTAAGTTAAACAGAGGGGACTATTAGGTCCAGGCTCTTCTTATTTCAAACTTTGGCCCTTATTAAAGTCTAAAATTTATATTAAATATTATCACTGCCTATATTTGAGGTTGGTTGTCATTTGGTCATGTGACATTCTGACATGTTTTTGGCAAAGATAGCACAGTGGTTTGCCGCTTCCTTTTCCAGCTTATTTATTTTTCAGATAAAGAAACTGAGGCCAACTGGGTTAAGGGACTTGTCCAGGGTCACAACTAGTAAGTGTCTGAGTCTAGATTTGAAGGAAGATGAGTCTTCCTGACTCCACTGCCCCATCTTAACAGCTGAAATTGAAGTTTACTCACTCCATTATGACAGACACCAACAGTAGGTGATGGATTTATGTGTGCTAATTCAGCAGAAGATGTGTGCATGTACGCATGTGTGTACGAATGCATGTAAACATGTATATATGTACATATGTATATATATATTTGTGTGTGTGTGTACACCCTCCAAAGCTTGGAGCCAGAGAGTAACATCTTACTCCCAGCAGGTGCAAAAGGAAAAGGTACTTATTACAACAAGGAAGGATCTTTAAATTCTTACCTAGGAAAGAATGTATCTTTATTAGCATATCCATTTACTCAGTCCACCCTGCCTCCCTTAAATCTAATTCACTTGCAAGTCATGGGGTTCTGGAGAATGCAGGAGGAACCAGTCTTTATTAGTCAATCAACATGTGTAAAGCCCCACTAAGTGCTTTATTTACAGCTTCCTGAGCTCCTCCGGTAAAGTGATTAGGAAGAGAGAGATTGGAGAAGACCTTTTACTGTAAACGGTTCCCTACGTTTATAGTGAGAAATCACATAACAGAAAAATTCCTGGCACACAGAACATCAAAATGTCCTCTCTTAACAGACCACTTTTAGTTCTTTCAGTGGACACTTCTTTGGCCCTGGATTTAAGAAATAATCATCTCTGGGCTCATCCAAAGATTCACAAGTTCAGTTAGTATAGACGGCAGTAAATTTGACAAGGAATAGAAAAAAGAAATGTAAATGACGTGAACAAATCCTTTTTAAGACTGGAAGTTCATAATTCTTAAAACAGTCTCTAGGGAGAGTCTAGAATCTCAAACTCAGTCTTAGGCTCTTACACAGCTTCTAGAGCTGTCATGTAAATGGTACTTTTGGGCAATAACACTTGGAATTGGGGAACCTGTACCTTGAGGAGGATCCTAGGAGCTTCCTATCATAGAATTAGTAATTCTACAAGAAGTTAGAAGCTGCAGGATCTGAGTATACATGTCCAGTTGTGTTTTAAATCTATTGCCTGAATACTTTTTCCAAAAGGGTCAGGGCACTCTAACACATAATGGACAAAAAACATTCTTTTTTTGTCTTCCTAATTATAGGAGAATCTATATAATCTGTATCTATATCTATATCTATATATGTATATATGTATGTATATATATACACATATATTGCAGAAATATTTACATATCAACAGGCTTTTTATTCCGTTGTCTTGGGTTTGGTTGTCTATTTCATGAAGTCTTTTGGAAAACATTTTCCTTTGGATATCCTGTGTCAAAGGGGTCCGTCCTATTTCTGCAGACCACTGTCTGCAAGCTGTCTGGCGTACTCTGCTCCAAGTCAAATACAAGTATTCCTGAATCCACATCTTGGTGCCTTTAGCTGAAGGTCAGTTGTGAACAGGAACATGTTTCTGTAGCTTTTGCAAATGTGTTTGTTCCAGTAGATTGACTTTCCAGGTTCTAAGCCACTTGTGGAGGTTTCCTAAGTAATGCTGCTTAAGTTTGCTAGTAAGAAGATTTAAGATAACTTAGTAGGGCCTTATAAAACCTAATCCTATTTGTAAATACTTCATGTGTTCCAATCTTACATCGTTAACCTAATGAAAATCTAGGCTGTAGTAAGAACATCCAAGTTGGCTATCTATGAAAATGTAGAGAAAAGTTGGAGAGTTTCAATTTTCATGTCCTGTTGTTCTATCCTTTCTGAACCCTGCACATTAGAGAGGTCAGATACATGGCCTAGGGGCCTCATATAGCCTAATGCACTCCTGAGTGTAGCCCAAATCAGATTAAAATGTCATTAGGAAAATTAACCCAATAAAGATATAAGAGCATATGTAATATTACATTTTAAAACTAGATCAATATATGGCCTGGAGGGATCCTTACGTACAATTTAATGGCTCCTATTTTTATTTGATTGACATTACTGCTGTACATGATATGTTTTTGAGTCATTTCAGTCATGTCAACTCTTCATGACCCCACTTGGGTCAGGCAAAGATCCTGGAGTGGTTTGCTATTTCCTTCTCTAGCTCATTTCACAGGGTCAAGTAACTTGCCCAGGGTCACACAGCTAAGAAATGTTTGAGACCAGATTGGACTCAGGAAGACTCATCTTCCTGGCTCCAGGCCCGGAGCTCTATCTACTTTATCACCTAGCTGCCCTGTAAATGATAGGGTTCCCAGACACTTACTAGCCTTTTTGACCCTGGTTAAGTCACTTAATCCCTATTTGTCTCAGTTTCTCAACTGTAAAATAGGGACACACTGGTGAAGGAAATGACAAACCATTCCAGTATCTTGTCCATGGGGTCACAAAGAGTCAGACCTGACTAAATGACTGAACAATGAGCATTGAATGGAATGCTTTGGGTAGCACCAGCTGCTTCCTGGTTCCATGTCTGGAATCAGTCACTTTCTGATATAACTTTCCGTCACATAGCTCCAAATTCTGCCATGGACTCAGTAGTAAGGTGCCTTCTGCCATCTGGAGTGGCATCACAAGGTTGACACACATTTGGCATGGTGACTGGCACCAGGCTCTTAGCGACAGTTCCAGCCCCGGAATGCTCTGACCGCTTTTTCTGGTATCCCCACAGTTCTAGTGTTCTGTGGTATTCTGGATAATGCTTCTGCATCGGCTTTAGTCTTTGCCAAGCATATGCTGAAATCATAATTGGCTAGAGCTGCTACCCATTTCTGCAAGCAGCATCCTGGTTGGTGCTGGTCAAGATACCAATCGGCTGATTGTGATCTGTCCACACTTGGAGCTTTGCTCCATATATGTGCCTTCCACATAGCAGGGGCTAGTGGCATGGTGCCCTTGCAAGCTGCAAAATCCACGGAAGATTTTTTTTGCCCTTTCTTTTGTACCAGAGAAGGTCTGGTTTTTTCTTTTTCTTTTAATGGGGTATTACAGTAAGTACATTATTGCAAAATTTGGGTTGATATTATACAAAACCATACATATACTTTATGTATTTCTGAGTTTCTAAACTTTTTCTGTGTTGTCTACTGGCCTTTGCATGTTGTCTGTGGCTTATGAAAAACTCTCCAAATTATCATTTAATTTCTGTTGCCAACTTAAGATATATCTTGTACCAGCGATGGGGAAAGACGCGGATATGTGGAAGGGATAACTATACTTCCCTCTAGTTAGGCTCTCTCTTCCAAATTCCCAACCAGCTAGAATGAGGAACACGAAGATGAGATTATCTTTTCAAAGCTTTACAATTTCTAGCAGAAAAGTTCCCACTCTTTCCTGCATGATTTGTTGAAGATTCTCTCACACTGAACATTTAATCAAAGGATCAAAGAGGTCTCGATTTATTAGGAGAGTGAGCATGAGAATTAGCTCTCCCTTACGCTTTAGAATTTGTAAAGCTTCATGAAAAAAAGCTACCACTCAATGGCCATTTAGATGAACCTCATTCACCAGGCGTTCAGACTGAGTCTGAGATGAGCCCTTCCAGAGATTCGGTTAGCTTTTGTCTTGCTCTGAACCAGATGCCATAATGCTCACTGATCACTGCAACCAAGATTTGAAACTGATGTGACAATTTTGTCTTTATTTGAAAGGGGAATCTGGAGAATCCCATAAACAACACTGAATGCTCAGGTCAGAAATGAGCCTTATGTTGACTTCATATCAATAATAGGCGTCCAATTTTGCCTTAGCTTAGAAACTGAACAGAAACTTAGATAGGAAGGATGATCTACTCCATAGTAATCACATGGGACAGGCAAGTCTCACTGCTTATTTGCTTGCAAAAAATGTGAAGAGATACCAGGTTCAGAAAATCCCAATTCTATGTCAGATCCTTTATGCAGAAATAGAAGAGGGTCTCCAGGTAAAACACACTTTTCTTAGGTACAAAGAGTTAAGACAGGCACTGCAGAGCCACAAAACACTCCGAGGTCTTTAGTCTTCTCCATTTGGAACACGAAAAGGCCAGAACGCAACTCTCATTGGTGCCAGTTACATCTACAAGTTCCCAAATTGGAGAATCCATTTTCATGTGTGCATTGGAACATTCTAAGTGAGGAGAACCTGAGAGAATGAGCGAGCAGTCCCTTTGTGGTCACCAGAATTGGAGAAAGAACTAGCTACTGCCCAAAGAAACCAGCGCAGACACGTAAGCTACAATTTATTCATGCAAGAGCGAGGCAAGCCTTTTGAGTGGGTGAGTTGGAGAGGGTAAGGTAGAGCAAGCAGAAAACGTGCTTACCATAAGAGGTTATTTTCACTTGGTACTAAGGAAAGAATGTTCCTTAGATAGGATAAAAGCTAATGGTACTTTCTTAATCAGATCATCAACATTTCTTAAGCTCCTAAACGGAGAGGATTAATTAGATTGGATTAGGAGGAGGGGATTAGGTAAAGTAATGGGAGGAAGGGAGCTAGTGAAGGGGAGAGCTTTTTTGCTCTAAGCTATCTTTGAAGTAAGTGCTGAGATAACGCCTGGCAAAAACCAAACAATCCCACTCCCACCCCAAAATCCTGAGAAGTACAGAACAAAATGGAATTGATCACACCAACTCTTAACAGACTACTTTTCTCTTAAAAAGTCCACGTTCAGACTTCATGAACTGATGCAAAGTGAAGTGAGCACAACTAAGACAACGCTGTATACAGTAACAGCAACACTGTTCCAATAAAGAATTGTGAATGACTTTGCTATTTTCAGCAATACAACGATCCAGGACAAGCCCCCAAAGAACTAAAGATGAAGCACACTATCCACCTCCAGAAAAGAACCAATATTGACTGAATATGGACTGAAGCATGCTATTTTCATTTTCATTCTTTTTCTTTTATTTGAATCCTGTACAAAATGACTAATGGAAATGTTTTATATACCATCTTAGGAATGGGGGAACAGAAGGAGGAAGGGAGGATAGAATTTGGATCTCAAAATTTTAAATAAAATTGTTTTAAAATAGCTAGCATTAGGCAGCTGAATTGGAGGCAATAAAGTGGTGCCACAGTTGCCAAAAGTGCTGGGTCTGGAGTCAGGAAGACTTGAATTCAAATTTGACCTCAGATATTTACTAATTAATCCTGGGCAAATTACTTAACCTCTGTTTGCCTCAGTTTCCCAACTGTAAAATGGGGACAGTGAGGATCAAATTGAGTTATTTGCGAAGCCACTGGTACCTAGAAGGCACTTACTCCCTTTCCCCCTTTATATAGTGCTTCAAGGTTTGTAAAAATGTCTTATATATCATCTCATGTGACCGTCCCACTTTATTTATTCCCATTTCACATTATTATCATCCTCATTTTATGGATGGTTAGCTTGCCCAGGGTCACAGAGCTAGTAAGTATCTGAAGCATTTAAAATCCTTTGGAACTCAGTTGTTCTTGACCTGAGGGCTCTATCCACTGGGAGGCCCCACTGTAAAGGAACTGGCCCAGTGCAGATGGTTCCTTGGTATACCGAAACCTCTCTTTCAGTGAGGGAGGTTTGCTCTCCCCCTTCAGGGCTCTGTGCCATCTCAGCCCCTCTGACTGCCAATGAGCCTTCACGGAGGGTCTTGTCCCTTTCTCTTGGCCAGTATCCCTGCTCATGGCCCCTTACCTTAAACCTGGTCTTCCCAGGAAGGTCTGGACTTGCTGCTCCCTCCATGGGGATCCCTGTGCACTTGGTTTATGGGACAGGCTGTTGGTCTCCATGTCAGTTAGCTCATCCCGAGTCTGGCTTAGCCCTCTTGGCTATGTATAGTACCCCATTCAGGTTGTCAGAGCTGAGCAGCTGGTAGTCACAGATGATAATGGGTCCAGAGAATGACTCTGGGTCTGAGAGTCTGAGACTCCTATCCAACATTTCCACCTGGGGGTTGATGGGTACCCTTAAGCTCACTCTACCCTAATACCCTCATCACAGAAAGTGGAGGGCTATGTTTGATTCACCTCTGTCATTTTGACCTGTGTGGCAAGACTGGGGGGTTCCTCCCTCTTTCTAGGCCTTATTTTTCTCACCTGTAAAACAAGGGGAGTGGACAGGATGGCTTCTGAGCTCCTCTCCAGCTAACATTCCAGTCTAGAATGTTGAGAAGAGATCGAGGGCTGGGGTAGAGTTTGGGTTCAGGAATGGAAATGGAGAGCATCAGAGCAGAGGTGAGAGACCCAGGGCTCTACAGCTAGGTTGTTCTATCCAGGTCCCTTACTGTCCAGATGAGAAACTGTTTTCCTCCTCTTCTCTAATAAAGTAGGCCAGAGGGGGAAGTCACTTGCCTCTGGGCATGAAGTAAGTGAGGTGGAAAACCAGGATTAGTGTCCACACCTGACTCCTCTTCCCTGAAGAGGCCCCCTTGAAACTCTGGGCTCCACCCCACTTGGGTTCCAGACATGGTGGCTAAGCCATCCCTGTGGTGGCACCAGGGGGAAAGGTGATTCTCCTTTGTCAAGGCAGGGCATGAAGTTTGCACTGTACAAGGAGGGAGATGAAAACCAGCTCAGGGGTCAGTGTAACCAGCTCAGGGGTAAGTGTTCCTGCCCAGGGGGAGGCAGTATTCCTCATCACCTAGGTGACCTCCAGCCATCCAGGGAATGCCATCATTGCCTTGGTATAGGAAGTACTGTCCAGACACAGGGGACCCACCACAGATCCCATATAGACAATGACCCTGTTCAACCCTGTCCCACCATATAGAAGTGTTTCAGCCCTGATGACTGGGCAGGATCAGAGAAGGCAAAAGACTTGCTTTCTCTTCCAATCCTACCTCCAATCCTGGGGCCATGGGAACGAACCCAAGCTGCTTCTTTCTGGTGTCCAGGTGAAGAGGACAAGCTTTCTGACAAGGAGACAGGAAGCCATTTCTTCTCATTTCCCTGGAAGAGCCCAGTTCTTATTCCCAATTGTTGGAGTTTGGTGGGGATGGGTGGGGAATGGGTACATGCTAGGCTTAGGGCAGCAGGAGGACCACCTCTGCCCTTCCTTCAGTGCTCAAGACTACCTTTATCTTCAACCTCAGCTGAGTCTCCATCCTCTTCCTCCTTTGCCTCTCAGCCATCTTTAGTCACTATTTCACCCAACTCAGTGAGTTCAAGGAGGAAGCTGAGAGATCCCTGGGGCATGAGTAGGGTGTAGGTTGAAGCCCCAGATGTGACTCTTTCTGCTTGTTTTTCAGAGCAGGAACCTCAAATGGAGTGCCACTCAGAAAGTAGGGAGGCTCAGTACATCTTCCTAACCTCCCTTGGCCAAGCCCTGAGGTCCTGCACCTCTTGTATGTTCATGGTAGTTGAGCTTTGATCCTGGGGGACCTCTTGTCCTTGTCTCCCAACCCTCCAGACTTCCCCTCAGTGTCTCTGCTTCACATCCCTCGTCCTGCCCCAGAAGCCCCCGCAGAGGAGCCTGAGACAGAAAGAGGAGCAATGGGAGAAGCCTGGTCTGAAAGCTGATAGAACCTTCTCCTTGTCCCTAATCCAGAAATGGCCCCATGAAGAGACATGAAGACAGCAGGGAGGAAATCTTAGCCTTGTCTTTAACCTCCAACCTCTGCCCTCCTGATGCAGTCTCAATGCCCCCTTCCTCCAGTGCCTCATTTCTGCTTTGCACTGATGATCCACAGGTGCATTTTCTCCTTAGGTACCCAAGAACCCCTGGAATGATAAACATCCAAGGGAGGGGCAGCCAGTCTTTGATATCCCCCTAGAACTCACTCATATGCCAAACTCTACAGGGGAGAAACAGAAGGCTCAGTCATACAGAATGAGGAGAAGGCAGAGGCCTTCGAAGGGATGGGGAAGAGGTAGGTGAAAGGGACTTGGAGAAGTCCCTAGGGACCCATCACATGATGGGATTTTGCCTCTTCTGGGTGAATTGCTTTCCTTTGTCCCTTGGAAAGTACGTGACTTTTATACTACATCCTTTTCTCAGCCTGAGGCTCGTTGAAAAATGCACATCTCTAAGAAACTTCTTGAGTAATCCATTTATGCCTAGAGTTGTGAAAACACAACCTGGCTTTACCATTGGATCTGGAGCCCAAGAGATACCAAGTATCATTCAATGAAAGAGCATGGAATAATGATTGATATGGGATAAATAGCCCAGAGACCTTTCTTGAATTCATGACCTCCCAAATCGTCTCACTTGCTCGGTTGTCCCTAGGCTTCTTCCAGTCTCAGAGCTCTAGAGTTCAAATTCTGGCTTTGACTTGGGCGGTTGGTCTAGTCTTCTTATCTGGCAAATGAAAATAAGGTACTTCTAGTACTTACAAGTCTTTAAGAGTGTCGGTATGAGATCATCTTAAAGTTTCATGTAAATGTGACCATTATTATTCCTATCATCACTTTTGTGATGAATTCCATCATAGAACATAGAAATGCTCTTGGGATGGATTATTATCCTGCCTTAAAAACATGTTCTAGAAACTCTAGTGCTCTTTGTAACTGAATACAAGTAGCGGTAGTTTGTCCTTTGTGTTCAAAGAAGACCATAGTGACATCACCATGACAAAATGAAATTTCAGTGTGTAAGATGGTGGCTGATCAGACCAACAAGAACTCAGAAGGGTCTACCACAGATCGGGTACAAATACTCCACATGAACATTTGGGAAGGAGATGTCTTTAAATTTGTGCATCTTGTTCTGTGTGTGTGTGTGTGTGTGTGTGTGTGTGACTGCAATTCTGCCTTCAAAGTACTGGTACGTATGTGCTATCATTATAAAGAGTGTAGCTGGACCTATGATTTTATTGCTGGAGAGAACTTCCAAGTGAGGAAACTGCCCTGCAGGGCAACATCTTCTGTCTTGTCCAGTCATAGAAAGTTGCCTGAAGATACTGAGAAGCTGAAGCTGAAGAAGCCAGTATACTTTAGAGGTGACATTTGAGCCCAGGTCTTCCTGGTCTTGCTTAGGGGACAGAAAGGTACCCCAGGAACTGGTGACATCACCATTTTCTGTCTTTTATTTGCCATTATGATTTCCCAGGACTCATTGCTCTGGGGGAAGCCTGACTTCTTACTAGTGCAAAGAGGCTTCTGTCCGAATTCTTTTCATCATTGGCTCCTCATTCTCAACTTGACTTCCCAAGGACTGTGGAGCTGTTTTTGACTTTGATCTAGGGTTTCCTTAGAGAAGTCCAGGTCGGAAAGTAGGAAAAGTTAAAAAAAAGTCTGCATGTATAAAAGAGGTAATTATTTTTACGTAGGGAAGAAATAAGAAAGAATCACAGAATGCAATTCAGTAACCTGTCATGACTGATACAATCAGGGCAGGTGAGCGAAGATTCTTCGAAAGTCTCCAGGAAACCAGACAGTTTTGTGAGGCTGCTCAGTAGCTGGCTTAGGTTACACCTAGCGTAAGTGCCGAGCTGGATTTTCTTTCTGCAGCCTCTCTCGTTTGATTGATTGATTTGAATTGATGCCAGTTCTCCCTTCGGAGTCAGTCCACTCCTGCTGCTGCAGAGACTGTTTCTCCTTATGCTGGTAGATGTATCTGATGCCAATCTTTCTCTCAACCTATCAGGAAGCATTGTTACTGTTATTAATAATATTATTAATTACCGATGTCCTCTTTTTTTCTGAGTTGTGTCCAAACACTGTTATCTTAAGAAGAGACCTGTTCTGACCCCTCCTCGTAATTACTTCCCCTCATTCTCTGAGAATCATCTTGTATTTCTTTTGTATGGATTTTATCTATAATTTGTTGTCTCCCCTGGTAGAATGTTAGCTCCTTGGGGGCAGGGATTATTCTACACTTGGACAGTTTTGCCCCCAGTGCCCAGGCTCACAGCTAGAGCTCAATAAAGCCTTGCTGACTGAATGGTTGGTCAGTACCCTATCTAAGCCACAGATGGCTGGCTGTCCTTCAAGAGCCACCTTTTTTTCCTCAAATAGCTGGCCTCCTTATCAGTCCCCAACTTACTCTCAGGCTTCCCTAGGCCCCTGACCCCATGTAAATTGGTTCTTCCTACCTTGTAGGTAGAGACAGGGATGATATTTCTAGATGTTGACCTCTACCTCGCATTGTCTGGTCCCTCAAGCTTTTGGAGTTTTAGAGCTGGAGGAACCTTAGAAATCAGAGTTCACCCCCTTCATTCTAAAGAGGAGAAAGCAGGACCAGGGAAGTTGTGATGTATCACACAGCTCGTGTGTGTGTGTGTGTGTGTGTGTATGAATTTGAACTTAAGTTTATCTGACTACAAGTCTAGCATTCCATCTGCTAGGTCATGCTGCCCAGTGTGGAATGAAGGAGGTGAACTCTGTCTTTGCCATTGCCTCCTATGGACAATGTGTGTTATTGTTTCATTTTATTTTATTTATTTTCAGTGTTCTACAATCACTACCATATAACTTAGGTTTTTTGGACAAGGTTAATTGTTACAAAGGTTTTCCTGATGTACGCTACTGCCCTCTTTGTTAGGTGGGCTTCCTGGCTGTAGAAAGATGCTGAAAAAGACATTTGTATAAGGAAGACTGCTAGAATTGATGAGATTTGGTGGAGGGAGGGACCCGCCAAAGACGAGTACAGGAGAGGGTCATCTGGAATGAATTCAGACTCAAGCATTCTTCAAATCAAGGTGGCAAAGGTTTACTGTAACACCAATATAGTGAGCAGAGCTCCTTAGAAAATTTGCAACTTAACCAGGAAGAAGCAATAAACATGAGCTTGAACAGACTTCAGGAGATAGTGGAGGATAGAATTGTCCAGTATGCTATAGTCCAATGGAGTCACGAAGAGTCGAACACGACGGAACAACAGTATGAAGGTTAATTACTTACGCCCTAATAGAGGGAGAAGGAAAAAGTGTCTTCTCTGAATCCTAATGTCTTTAAGAAACACGCTTCCAATGTATCTCATTTTCATCTAACTCAGAAAAGCAAAGATAGAACACCCCCCCCCCGCCCCCACACAGAGCATGATAGAGAAATACATTCAACCCCAGAAGGAAATAGGTGGGGGCAAGGGGATGGGAGGGGTTAAGAGGGAAAGTGATTGATTGATCAGTAGACAGATTGACATCAGAAGGATTATATCAGATGATATATGTGTGTGCAGATTTCCCGAATATAATATAATCTTCTTAAAGGCCCAAACTGTTTGGTTTCATTCAGTGCCTGGGGCATGATAAGAGCCCAAGAAATGCTTGTTGATCAGGTGGTTAATGGTGCCAGAGGGCATAACTGAGGACTTTCTATTTACTGTTAGCTTATATTGTGAGAATGGCACCCAGTGTGACCTCCACACCTGCCTCCTTCTCTCTCTCTCTCTCTCTCTCTCCCTCCCTCCCTCTCTCAGCAAGCCCACTAAGCCCAACTTGCAAATCTAGGGTTTTTCCCAGAGTACGATGTGGGCAGGAGTATGGTAGTAAATGTTTAACAATCAACTCTTTGAGAAAAAAAGCAAATGTGACCCATTTTTAAGTTTAATCTGCATCATTACCATTTTCTCCCTCACTTTCTTAAGTCTAGGCAATAAAATAAGCCCTGATTTGTAGCATTTAACAATTTCTAGGGTGTCAATGCTCACATTAAACATTTAACAATGGGTTCACTGGCATGAGCTGACTCTAGCCCACCCCTAATGGTGACTACAACCCCAACAATGTTGCCACAACTCACCTGTCTCAGGGTCTAAGGGTGAACCAAGGTGAAGAAAAGAAATATACTCCTGCTACTCACTACCATAGCTCCTGGGACCCCACCAGTGTGTCCCCATGTATACAAAATCAGTAGCAATGGCACAATGAATTACAGCTATTTTTATATGACTCATTATCCATTTTTCAACTAGATCCTCTCAGCACCTTTATCCAAGGGGTAGTTTTCTTTCAGGTCCTCAGAAGAATCTGTTTGTCCTCAAGCCTTTTTATTTGAGGGATTATGTTTCTCCTTAAGTTGATTCTGATGGGGTGCTTGGCTGCTTGTCCTTGAACCCCAGTCCCAAGATTGCATTTCTCCCTAGATTCAAAACGCTATCCCTGACAGTTTTCTTCCCAGTCTAAGGACACTATGCCTAGCAATCTTTTCTCATAACAAGAATAAGCTGACCTCTGAAGAGATTCTTTTGTAAAAACAGGACTATATGGTAACCACAGAATTATCATGTATTAATTTCCAAAGTTATCAATCCAGAGGTCAAGCTATAAACATCAACTCTCAAAGCTATCTTGCTACAGACGTAACAAACCCAAAATACACCCCTAAGAAACCACATGCCCTGGTTTCCAGTAGTGAATGATGCCAGTGACCAAGGCTATAAGTTATCACCTAATTAGCATATTTGCCAGATGATCCACTACTTTTCCTTCCCAGAACACAAGGACAAACACCACCACCAATGGAAGGCAATTCATTTTGTTCTGTAGATCTAAGAGATATGGGCAGTTTTCTGGGCAGAAACTTATGTTTCTTGAAAGATGGTAGCCAAACTTTGTTTTATTTTTTGGTCATGGTTTTCAAGGAGGCTGATAATTCTAGAAGTTCTCTCCTTGATCTATTTTCTAGGTCATTTAAAAAAAATATGAGATGCCTTATATTTTCTATTTTTAAAGAAGTCTTCTGATTTGAATATTTCTTGTCTCATGGCATTGTTGCTTCCTGTTTGCCTCAGTTAGACTTTCAGGTTGTTCAGTTTTTGAATAAGATTTACCCCTGTTTCTTCTAAGGTACCAGTTCTTCTTGCCATTTCCCCCTTTCATCACTATTCCATTTTGTATCTCTCTCCTTTTCTCTGTCTCTGTCTCTCCCAAATTTCTTCTAGGTGTTCCTGTAGTCTTGTGGCCAGAATATTTTCTCTAGGGTTCTACATGGACTTCACATGGAGTTACTCTCTTTTTTTAGGTTTACTCCTTGAAATTTTCTCAGGCCAAGATATGTCTTCATTTAGCATTTTCTTCTGTTTACTCATATTTCAGTCTTCACTTTCTGCTTGGTGAAACTCTGTCCCTGTATCCCTGGATGCCATGGGCAGGTTCTGCTTAATCTTGCATTTGGAGGCTAGGACTAGGCTTCATTATCTGCAGGAATCATCTGGTCTTACTTTCTGCTGTGGTGTGGGCCCAGAATGTCTAGATCCTAGGTTGAGTGTGGGTTACCTTGGGGCTGATCCAGTCATATCTCCCACTTTCCACTGCTTTGGAGGCTTAATTGGAACTGACTTCTCTGGGGGGGATTGTGTTGTTTTGTATTTTATACTTCTCCAATTCTGGCTTGTCTCCTCTTTAAGTACCTGCAGGATTTTGGTAGTCTTTCTGTGAAATCCTGGTAGGGATAGACGTGCTGGTGGCTGATTGTCTTTGGTTTTCTTTTCGATTGTGCCTTTTAGTGTATTTTCAGGTCTTTCATGGAGAATCTGGTCTTTTCTAGATCTACTGCACAATTCCCACTTCTGTCCCCCAAGATTTAGAATACAGGCTCTAGGGTGTTGCCTGAGGCACAGAGATGTTTGAATCATTTAAAACACAGAAGTGTGGGCTAGATAGCAGTACAATTAAGTGAATTTGGAAGTGATTGAATGGGTGGAGTCAAAGAGTAGTCATTAATGAATGTACACATGTTGACTTGGCAATAGACTGCCTGGTGTATCCATGGTCGGCCTGCTGCCAAACTGACTGTTCCAACAGCAACCAAGTGAATCCTGGTGGCACAAATCTAAAAGTGAGACATACTCTGCCTTCAAGGAGTTTACATTCCAATGGGGGTGGTGGTATCCCCTGAAGTGAGGAATTTAGGGTGTCACTAACATTTTAAGCCACAGTGACTAGAGGCTGATGGAGCCCTCTGCAGCAATAGGAATATTGGGAGGGGGGTGGGTAGGATAATGAGTTTTGTTATTGACACATTGAGTTTGAGATACCTACGGGACTTCTAGTTCAAGAATTTCAAAAGACAGCTGGTGATGTGAGACTGGAGAGGAGAGAGAGGTCAGAGATAGAAATCTGGTGATCATCAGCATACAGAAGATAATCAGACTTAGAGGATCTGATGAGATCATTGAGCACAGTAGCATGGAGGGAAAAGAGAAGAGGCTCCATGATGTGGCTTTGGATCTCCATGGGAAGCAGCTACTGTCATCTTGGAAAGCTTGTTCATATATCTCTGTCTTCCATTGGGCTCTGAAGGATTTTGTTGGTTTTAAGGTAGTTTTGTGTTTTTTATCTTTCTGCTTCCATGAATCCTCAATCCTGAATATTTGACAGAGGTCACTCAGAGACTGATTGAAAAAAGTTTCTGATAACAACCACTAAATCCTAGAAAAGTCCACAGGTCTTGAAGATTCTTTGAGTGTGGTCAAATCAGAAGAGTTCCTACCTTCCTTGAGTCATTGCTCTCACTGTGTTGAGATACAGCGTAACCCATATACTTGAGGTGCTACAGAATTGGTCCTTGTCAATGAAAGAGTTGAGCAATCTTTTTTTGAGCTGATCTAACCTTTTAATCAATCTTTCTGTTGAAGTTTAAAAAGGCTAACACCTCTCATTGCACCCAGGGCCATTTCCTGTCATACTGATCCATATTTAACCACTGGCTCCAAATGGCTCCAGAGGAGAAAGTGAGGCTGGCAACTTTGCACAGTCCTCCCTCACTTAAATCCAATTCACTTGCATGTCATGGCATCATGGTCCTCTTTGAGAACAAAGGACAAACAACCAAACAGCAACAACAGTCTTTTTTCATGTCTTTCCAAAGTCTTTTCCAAAGACAATGACATCATCAAGGTATACCAACTTGCATGTTCATATCTGCAACTAACTTCTCAGTTTTTGAAAAGCAAAAAGTGCTCCTGAGATGTCTCTAGGAATGTTCTCAAACTAGGCAATGAAATCAGTCTTCTTGTCTCCATCTGCCATAGAGATCTAGTAGGAGCCATTGTACAGATCCAAAACAGAAAAACACTGGCTGTCTGGCAGACAACCCAGTGCATCATGAACTCCTCACCTGCCATATTGGTCACTTTTGGTTCTCTGGTTCAAGGAGTGGGAATCAACATACAAATGTATCTTTCCATTTTTCCTTGGTACCACGACTATGAGTGATGCACATGGGCTATTGTGTTGTGTTAGAGTCTGTGATGAGGCCATTGGGTTCTTGAGATAATTCATCATAGACAATGGAATTTTTCTAGATCTTTCTGGGAATGGTTGTGGGTCAGTGGGCCAGCTCTTTGAAGCCCCTCCTTGGGCACATCCCACAACTTATTCATACATTGAGAACACATTTGTCTTCTTGATGAACTTCTTTCTCAACTCCCCTGGACTGGGGAATCTTCCAAATCAGTTCCTTGGATCTACTCCTGAAGCTAAAAGGCCAGGGGTCTGATGTTGTTCTCTGTGACAACCTGACTCCGTTTTCCTATAGACTTTTGTGCAGGTTGTACTGATGGTCTAGGTATGCAGGGATCAAGTTCCAGTGTGTGATTTGTAGTATCCAGTGAGTGTACCCCATAGATTCCCACTGATTCCAATTAATGCTGTCATTTCCTTGTATGCAGCTTGGGTCAGAATGTCCACTGCCTTGTGATTCAGCAATATGCTTAGGCAATTCTAAAGTTACTTCAATGTATTCCAGGTAATGATAGATTTTTCTCACTCAATCCTCCAAATGTCTCTATAGATACTTTCTTCAAATGGTTTTCATAAAATGACTGGAATGCAATGGTTACTTGAGCTCCATGGTCTATGCTCTCAATTTTCAGTCACCCCTTTATGATATTCTACCATTAGGAACGGCTGGTGAGGTTGTGAGGCTGTGACTCTCTCCTTTCCTGGTGTCACTGTTTTCTTCAGTCCACAACTTTTCTTTCATGTTGTCTTCTCAGATCCATGTGGCCTGAAGAAGGCCCATCTCCTTTAGAGTTGTAATAGACAGATCATCTGCCTTCCTGGTTTTCTTCTGATGTGATATTCATGCCTCAAGGCAACTGACCTTCCTTTTCCTTGCCTTTCTCTATGTGATGGATTCATCTTTGGGTCCTTTCTCCCTACAGTTACTGAGTCAGTATCTATGGGGCTACAAAGCCATCCATTCCCTGGATACCTCAACAGGTAAATGTCCTCTAGGTGACTTGGGTTTAATATTTGTCATTAGACACTCTTTAACTTGACTTCTTGACCCACTCAAATGATTCTATATAATTTATCAGTTCATCATTGGGTAATTAATAGTTAAGAACCATTATATTGCCTCCAGACATAAAACAAGCTATTGTCATGAGACTTCACAGATACACAAATAACTGAAAAGTTTAGATGATATAAACTTTGCACTCTGTTATGGATTATTTTTTAAAAGTATCTCATGAATATGTTAGAATTATACAAAATTCTTTGACAGAGGCAACTACAGAGATAACCTTAAGGAAAAAACAATGTTCTGGATGGAGTCAGCAGTTTCCTGATTTTCTCCAGCTCAGAGGTAAGGACATGGATGGTGAGAGTCCTCCAAGGTTAAGGTTTGGTAAGGAGCAGGGGCAGAGGACTTGAGTAGAGCAGAAAATATGTGGATGGCAAGTCATGTCTTACTCCTATTCCAGGGGCATCCAAATGGAGGCTCTTACCAACTCATCTGACCGCAGTGCTCAGACTAGGGCTTTCTGGGCTGCTTCTTGGTGCCTCCTCCGGCTATGCCAGGCCTCAGCCAGGAAGACTCCCAGGATAAGGAGGAGCAGTCCAGCCAGGCTGAGGCGGATGAGATTTCCTGTGGTGTAATCCTGGGGGTCTGCATCTAGGGGAAGGAAGTTGTCACTGAGACAGGAATAGGGTGTCTATTTCTACACTTCTCATGATGAGAGCATGGTCTTCCCCATGGGACTGGGGAGAAAGCCTGCCTGTGTGGGTGAGAGATGAGGAGTCCTGGGCTGAACTGACTCTCCTTTCTTCCTTTTTCTGTTCTGTCCCTCTCCCTTGCTTGGGGTCAGCTCTCATGACCTCCTTCCCAGCCAGGGCACTGATGTCCCCAATATTTTTCATCTCTTTTCTCTCATCCTGGCTCCATGGGGGACATGTGGCCCAAACCTCTAAGCCTTCCCTCCTCTTCAGGGACAGAACCCTGAGCCTCCTGACACAGCAAGGGTACCCCCAGGCTAGGACTGGAGGAGGCAGAGTGGGGAAGCCACACACTGCTGCTATACCAAGTCTCTGGTTTCTCACAAGCTGGTGAGTTTACTGGCCCCCAGAACTTGCTGAGAATTCGAAGGTGCAGATCATCCCCAGTGGCTCCTTGAAATGGGATGAGGAGTAGGGAGAGGATGGGGCTACTTTGTGTTGCTTCTGCCCTTACCCCCCTTCATACTCTTTCTCCCTTCCAATTGGGTCTGGCTTCTCTTTTGGGGATTTCAAATATTTCTCCACATCATATTCTGAAATTATTCCATCTCCATCCCCTTCCTCACCCCTTAGAGCCCTCCCTAGGAGTCTAGGGGCTCCCTCACCACAGACCTCCCAGAGCTGGATAAGGGCATGGAAGGGAAGAGAAAGGAAGGGAAGGGAAGGGAAGGGAAAGGAAGGGATGAAGCATTTACTAAGGCACCTAAAGAGTCAGTCTGGCCACAGGAGTGCATTATGGGCTGATGGGCAGGACAGGGGCCAGGCTGGGGATTGCTCACCTGTGACCCTGAGCTCCAGCCAGTCACTGGGGGCTGTCCAGAGGAGGGGGTGCTGACTGTGAAAGCTGTAGCATCGGTAAGCAGCAGTCTCAGCAGGGATGGGGAAATCTGCTTGAACTCCACTTTCCCACCACTGGGAGCTATTGGCCCCTTCCTCCTTAATCAGAACGAAACTATCAAACTTGTATTCTGACTGACAGCAGAGGGTCACTTTTTGTCCTGAGGCCAGCTTGGGGCTGGGCAGAGCTGAGAGGGAGGGTTTGCTGTATAAGCCTGAGGGAGAAGAGCTGGGAGTTAGGAGTTGTCTCCTCCTTGCCTGTGCCTGGGCCTGAACTGGGAGAGGGTCCCAGGGTTCACTCTGGCTCTCTTCTCCTCTTTCCTTTCTTGAAGATGATAAATGGGATAGGAGAGCCCCCATTGTCCCTCAGGGGAGCCCAGGTTACCTTGTCTCTGAAGGTCAGAACTGAGGGGCCCATCTTCTCTCTGGCCCCAAGATTGGATCTGGCTCCAGGAGGAGGGACCAGGGTTGGAGAAACGGAGGTAGCAGAGGATGGGGAGGGCCAGATGGGCCTTGGCCCAGGTACTGCCATGGGGATGGATCTCTCCCTAGAGCCACCTTGGGGCTCCTCCTGCCTCTCTAGAGACCCTCAGGGTACAGCTGTCATGAGGGTCCTAGGAGCCCCTCCCCATCACTTTCTTCCTTTGGAGGGGGAGGGAGACACAGACCTTGGCCTGGTTGGGGACCCCGCCTCACCTGTCACCACCAATTTCAGAGGCTTACTGCTTACTGACCAGCGAAATTGGTTGTGGTAGAAGCAGTAATAATTCCCTGCGGTGTCCTTGGTCATGGAGGAGATGGGGAACTCGGCCCCTCCCTTGGCTCTGTACATGCTTTTGGTCTTAGAACTTCCTTCTTTCCACAGATGGTATCCATGGTCTCCAGGAGGCCCCCTGCACCAGAGGGTCACAGGATCCCCATACGGGATCAGAGGTCCTGGCTCAGCCCAGAGGGAGGGTTGAGGTGAGGATCCTGGAAGATAATCAGAGTCTGAAAGGCCAGCCTTCCCCCCACCTTCCCCCCACCCCATCACCAGGCTCCCCTGCAAGAGGCTCTTACTAGAATCCCCCTCCTTCCCATCAGCTCCTCTGTTCTAGCAGCCGGCTGCTCTGGCAGTACAGAACCAGGATCGGGGACAGAAGGACTGAGAAGGAGGGGAGAGGGGAAGAAGGCGCTTACCTGCCTCAACCCTGATCCTCGTGCTTAGAAATAGTCCTGTTGGAGAAGACCCCCCATTAGATGTGACTTACCACATCCTTCTCAGAGAGGAAGAGCACAGAATGCTGGGAACTGCACTGAGAAGGATTGGAGACCTGAGGTAGAGACCTGCTCCTTCCCTCCCACCCCCACACTATGCATCTTTTAACAGATCTATTCTTCTCTGTAAAGATACGTGAATATAGGGAAGGGAGGCTGGACTCTAGGTTCTGTCTATCTAGGACAGCCCCCTTGCCCAGGGCCTCCTGGATCCCCCCTCCTCAGGACTCACCAAAGCACACTAGGGCGATGAGAGAGGGGGACATGGTGAACCCAGCCACTGATCTCTGGCTAGGTGGCTGGCCAAAGGCACCGGGTGTGGTCAGAGCCAGCCTTGCCCTGAGTTTCCCAATATCCCAGCTCCTTCCCCCATGGGGTGCCACCCACCAATGATAAGTTCTGGGAGGTGGCTTCTTAAGGACAATTCGATTCCCCCCACCCGCCCACCCACACACACCCTGGGATTCTCTCCTTCAGCTTTGTTCTCTGTAAGATCCTGGTAAGAGCTGCCTTCAGTGAGCTCTACGTACTATGGTCTTTAAGGTGCTGTAATTATTGGTCTGATTCTCCTTGCCTCTGCCCTCAGTCTAGACTGCAATCTACTCTTCTTCAAAAGCTGTGATTAATAAGGAAGGGTGAGGTTGAAATCACCCAGATCTTAACTAGGGTCTATATACCTCTCTGAATCAACCTAAGCATGTATAAAAGGAAGAAATAGCCTCGGACCTGGAGGGAGAGATCTAAGAGATTGGAGGCAGCATGGATGACTTTCCAACTCTTTTTGTGAAGCAAAGGGAGAACAGAGCTGAGGCAGAGAAGGAAGGTATCAGGGAAAGTCATCATTTCTTCTTTTTATTGTTTTTCCCCCAGAGGCAATCAAGGTTAAGTGACTTGCCCAAGGTCACACAGATGGTCTGTCTGAGGCCAGATTTAAACTCTGGTGCTTCTGACTCCAGGGTGGATGCTCTGTCTGCTGCACCACCTAACTGCCCCAAAGTCACCATCTCTACAGGTGTCTCTAAGAGAAGAATCAAGGCTAGGGGAAGTCTTAAGCAAAGGTCATCTCTTTCCCCATTCCTCTCCTGATGTCTATATATTCATTCACTATAATAGGATCTGCTGTTTTCTTACCCAGTGGTTTTCAGTAAACTGAATTTAGCCTCAACTACAAAGAGGTCAGGAGTTAATTAGATACAGATGGAAATTTAAGGTTAGGCATAGAACACAACCTTTGCCTAGCTTTTAGGACTTTTCCTAATTGGGGGCTCAGAGCTATTATGACTGAACTTGGAACTTTTCATCTAAAATAACTTCCTAAAACTGAGGGAGGAATCAACTGAATCTTCAGAACTACTATATTACGCCCCACCCCAACTTAAAATGAGCTATTATTGTAACGTTGTTACAATATATTTTTATATTTTTTACATTTTTACTTTATATAAGTAAATCTTTCCTTGTAACAGAGTCAAACATGTCAATACAACAACCAAGTATTTGCAAGCATTTATTAAGCACTTACTTCTTGCCAGGCACTGTGCTAAGCCACGGGAATAGCGAGGTAAAAACATTGATCCTGCCTTCAAGGAACTTCCATTCTAATGGACGACACAGCCTGTATCTAACTATGAAGGCTTCCTGTGGGAGATAAATTTGTGTTGAGTCTTGAAGAGAAGCCAGAAGGTGGAAGTGAGGAAGGACAGTCAGAAAAAGACTTAAGAATGGAGGGTCATGTGTTAGGAACAGGAGATGGGCCAGTGGAGCTGGATCATAGGTCCCTGGAAGAAAGCAAAGGAAAGGTAAGAAGACTCAAAGACGAATGCGTGGCTGTAATAGGACAGGGCCATGTTGTAAAGGGCCTTCAAATCGAAACCAGATCTTTTTTGGCTCTTGGAGTTCATGAGGAGCCACTGGAGTTTGCTGTGGTCACTGCACTCTTGACAGAGGGGAAAATGGATCAGAGTGGGGAGAGACAAAGGAAGGCTTTTGCAGTAGTCTTAGGTGGGAGGTGAGGAAGGTCTATGTGAGCAGAGAGAAGGGGACTTTCATGAGAGATGTTGTGAAGGGAAAAATGACAAGAGATTGGTTATGTGTGGTGAGTGAGGAGTAGGGCATGACTCAGGTTTGTGAGCCGTGGTGATGGGGAGGATGGTGGTGCCTGTGGTTCTAACTGGGAAGTTTGGAAGACTGGAGAGCCTGAGAACGTTAATGGGTTCTGTTGAGTTCTGACTTCTGTTCTTAGTCAATCAACAAGCTCTTTGGCCATGGGGAGCTACTGAAGGATTTAGGATGAAGAGAGAGATGAGTTTAGAAAGACCAATGGAACGGAATAGGACCCACACACCATAGAAGCATGACTAGGGGGGACCTCCAAGCCTGTTTCAGCCTAAACCTGCATTTTACTGTTGGAGAAACTGAGGTTCTTTCAGGGCCTCTCAGGAAGAGCTGGGCCAAGGTCTCTAATTAAAACCAGAGTTCTTCCCACTGCAGAGTGAAATCGGTCTGTGAAATTTGGAGCATCAGTGCCTGGGTGCCTGGGTGAAATCGGGAAATTAGAAGGGACCCTGCATTAAGTCTGAGGTGTTGGTGAGACACAACATGGGGAGATTCCTGGGAGGGGTTTGGAGACAGAACTAGAGGAGAGAATGGGGTTGGATGTGTACATTCAGGAGACCTTGGTGGCTTCTGGTGCCCTAGAGAGAAAGGTGGGACATGGTGGGAGGAAGGGCTGGGTCCCCCTCTGCCTCAATTTCCTCTTCTGTGAAATGGGCATAGTGATAGCACCACTTCACAGGGCTGAGATCTTGCCTTATACGATGCTCTGTATGCATGAAAGCACCACATAAATGTTAGTTATTAGTGCGATTCTCATTCTTCAGTAGTGCCTGTTCTGTGCCAAGGGCTGGGTTGGGCGCTAGGAGTACAATGACAATGAGGAGGTGATTCCTTCTTACCAGCACGGGAGGATCCTCCTCTACACAGAGCGGCTAAGTGCCTCAGAGTTTGGGAGGAGCATTCTCCCACTCTAAAACCCAAACCTACACTGGGCCAGTTTTATCCACTCTTTAGATCAACAATTTAGGGCTTACCTAGGACAACTTGCTCGTTCACATATTGTGAACCTGAGGCTGAAGGACTTGGCAGACTCACGTGGGCAAGCAAAGCTGAACTTTGGAATGAGGGCCTTGGACGAAACTCAGGGCTTTCCCACTGCACCAGCTGGAGAAGATGAGTGGGATCCGTTGTATGGGGAAGTTGGCATTGGCCTGCCAGGGCTTCACCCTTGACTCACTAGCTCTGAGGGCCCTGGGGGCTCTACTGGCACCTCCAACTCAAACCATGGAAATAGCAACACGTCCTCTTTCCCTGGAATCTGTTCCTCCTCAGATTTCCCCTTTTTGGTCGAGTACATCCCCATCTTCCCAGGCCCTCTGGTTCATAATCCAAGAGTCATCACTGACAGCTCCCTCTTCCTCCACACTCACATTCCTTCTGGATGTCATAGCTTATGTGGGAGTGGATGAGTTTTTGCTTTCTCCTTTTAATCCTCAGCGAACACCAGAAATGCTGACTGTGGTGAGAAGGGGAAGGGAAAGGGGTGCACCACTTGGCTACAGAGTTCCAAACCTGGCTCTGATGCTCTACCCAGTAGCCTTCTCATGTTTATTTTACAGTTCTGGGCCTCAGTTTGCACATCTGTGAAATGAGGAGGTAAAACTAGATGACCTCCAGGACTTAGCACAATGCCTGGTGCATGGTAAGGTGCTTAAAGAATTCCTGTTGATAGATTGGTTGGTTGATCCTATGCTCCTGTGACAGAGAGACATCCTGGCAAGTATTTGGGGCTGACTATTTACAGAGGTGGGATGGGGACAAGGCTGGGTGGACAACCCCCTCAGTGTTTATAATATAACCAAGGGCATCTCAGGTTGGGTTCTGGGGTGGGGAACCTATGGTTTGGACTTTCTTCCTCCCGCCTCAGTGGCTACTTTGAATGCTCCCCCACTATCTTCCTGTGCACCTAACCCTGGGACTTAGTCAGGGGCACTCCTCACCCCGCTCAGCTCCTCATGAGTGCCAGACCTTGGCCAGGTCAGCTTTGCCAGTGATTACCAGTAGGAGATCTTACCAGATTGGTGGGAGGCTCTGGCCATGAGGAAAGGATAAGGCCAAGGGCTGGGACTGACTCTCCTTCCTCTCTCCTATAGACTGACCCTACCCCAACCTAGCCCTGCCTCTTCTTTCTCTAGCTCCATGCAAGGGAAAATTTTAAAGCAAACATGTATTAAGTATCACTTGTGTACAGGGTCTGATGATCAGTGTTGGACCTAAGAAACTGACATTGCATAGACCTCTGCCTCAAGTAGCGTATAATCTAATGAGGAGGGAGGGAACACATATTTACATAATAGCTACTACATGCCTGACACTGTGCTCAATGCTTTACAAAGATTATTTCATTTGATTCTTACAACAACCCACTTTACGCCTATTTTACAGATGGGAGAAGTGAGGCATAGAGGTTAAGTGACTTGTATAGTGGATGTCTCAGGCCAGCTCACAGATGGTTGTGGTAGATGTAAAGGACCTGTCCAGGCCAAGGACTGTAAGAATTGGAGTGAGAGAGTTCTCGGCTGTGTGAGGTGTGTGGCCAGGCTCACAAAAGCTTGATGAAGGCAGTAATATGGGATCTGCCTTAGGAAGAAAGGGCGATTGGAAGCTAGACATTGTGGAGGGATGTTAGATAGGCAAAGGTCTGGAGGTGGGAGAGGTCAGGACCACAACCTTCACTTGCCCCTCTCATGTTCTCCAGTGAAGCAGGCAGTAGCTGACACTCCCCCTCTGAATGGGCTTTTTAAGTTGATGTTCCTCTGTTTCTGGCCATCTGCCCATCAAACACAGCCATGGCCAGCATGCCAGGCCTTCCCAGGCAGTAGATGGGAGGGGTGGACCTCTGGATCTGATGATGTAGTACTCCTACGGATGGGGATTGGGCTGGGTTGACAGTATCCTCCACCTCAGCCTGGGTCAGACTGTCCTAGGCTGTCTTGTGGATAGACTGGGCTATGAACAAGACAGTGTCCTGGAAGGGAAGGGGGCTTTTGCTGCATCAGTATGCAGCTAATGCCCACTAACCACAGGTGTCCCCTAGTAGTCTGTCCCAGACCTGCTGCTCCTCCCTCTAGACTAGTTCACTCAATGATCTTATCAGCTTCCATCCAATGAATGAAGATTCCTCCGTGAAGATGACTCCCAGATTTCTCTCTCTCTCTAAATCTCTCTCTCTCTCTCTCTTTCTCTCTCTCTCTCTTGTCCATTTCTCTCTCTCCTTCTGTCTCTCTCAATCTCTCCCTCCCTTTTTCTGTCTCTGTATCTCTCCCTTCTTTTCTCCCCGACTCTCTGTCTTGCTTTCTCTCCCTCCCTCATTTATACATGCACACAGAAGCACACATATATGTATACATATGTATACTTATGTACATAAGGTGTATTCAGGGAGAACTAGCACCTCTGGTGTGAGGGCTTCTCAGGGTTGATCCTCCACCTCTGGTGTCCACCTGTCACCCAACTGTCACCTGTGACTCCAAGGAGCTGTAGCCTGCACAGCAGCCACACCCTGATAAAAGCAGTTCATCAGATGGGTTAAACTGGATTGAGGGTAAAGAACAGGCTCAAATCCATCAGCGAATGTGTGTGGGGGGGGTGTCTTCCCTAAGTGCATAAAGAGTTCCCCTGGTGGAATGGGCGGATGAGAATAATGTGTTCCTAGGGCCATGAAGGCGGCTGAAGTAGGTTCTGTGTGGTGCTCAGAGCGTGGGCAGACATCAAAGATGCCAAGTTCACCCACAGCATCCCAGGCCATCTCTAGTCATCTTCCCTTTTGTCTTGAGCCCAGACTGGGATGACTCTGGAAGAGAGAGTGAGGCTGACAACCTTGTGCAATCCTGCCTCAGTTAAATTCAATTCATGAGCAAGTCAAGATGTTGCCTGGGATGTCAGTGGTCCTTTTCAAAAACAAAGGATGAACAGTGCCAACACGCACATCCACACACACATGCACACACATCACTAACCTCTTTCCTGAATTTTAGTCCTCACCAGCATCTTTGGCTGCCTCTCAGGCATCTCAAATCCGCCATGACAGACACACTCATTATCTTTAGCCCAGTTCTCCTCACCTCTAACTTCCCCTAGTCCTTTCAGATTCACCCCGGTTCTCCCAGCCTCTCAAGCCTGCCATCTCAGCTTCTTGCCTCCTCTGCCTCTGATTCCAACTCTCAGACTTTACCAGCACCTCAACTTCTCCCCCCACCAACTGTCTCTTCTTCTGGGACCTCTTCCTCCAGTTGGTGAGTCCCCACCCAGAACTTTCATTTGAGAAAGTGCCCAGAGCAACCACACTCATCCCTCTCTGTACTTCTGTGCCTCCATCCTAGCCACATTCTCACCCTGGATGATGTCTCCATCCTGGTGGCTCCCTCCTCTGATTGGTCAGAAGGTCCCTAAGCAGCAGGGGATCTCTTCTCTTCTGGACCCTCTCCTGACTTGGACTGCTCCACTGTGCCCCTCCTCCACTTTTTAGGGCCTTTATATGGTTGGTCTCCTCCTCAAAGGCAGGGACTGTCTTCCTTTCCACTTGTAGGTTCTCAGTGCCTGGCGTAGTATGCATGTAAGAGATTATCTGTCTGTGTGTGTGTCTGTTGGTCTGTCCATGTCTGTCAGTCTGTCTCTCTATATGTTTGTCTGTCTGTCCATGTCTGTCTGTCTGTCTGTGTGTCTGTTTTTCTGTTTCTGTCAGTCAGTCTGTGTGCCTTTCTGTGTCTGTTGGTCTGACTCTCTGTATGTGTGTGTGTGTGTGTCCACGGCCATGTCCTATTGCTTCTCACAACCTTTGTCTCCATCTCCCTCCCTCCACTTGCACCCTCAGCCTGTGGGGGGCTCTCATGGCTAGGGTTTGAGCTCTCTGCTGGACATCCTTGCTTCTAGGGGCTCCTTCTGGGTTCACTTCCTTTTCCTCCTTGACTCCCTCTTATCTCTCCTCATGCCTCATCTGAGGGTTTCTTTGAGCAATGAGTCCTCTACTTCATACTGTGAAACCTCCTCATGTGATAGCCCCACATCCCCCAAACAATACTTTGCTTTGTAATCTCTCAGCTGGCTCCTCCAAAGCAGTCACGTGTATGGGCTCCTGCTCAGTGTGTGTATCCAAGGGACCATTTTCTCTCCCTGAGAACAGAGACATAACCCAGATGTGTTGTCACCACTAGACATGACTCACAATCTTCTTTATCTATGCAATTCTTTAGCTATATCTTCCAGCTCTGAGATTCTATGTCTTTGTATAAAGGGTGTGTGTCCCCACCCCAAATCTCATAGGCCTAAGTGGTGAGGGAAGCCCCAGCAACATCCCCAGCCAAGAATTTCCCCAGTCTGAAGCAGAGGTCCTAAGGAAAAAGAACTATCCAGGGTTCTAGTGTAACCAAGACAAGATGGACTCTACTTCCTTTCCAGGGTAGGAGAGTCTAGGGAAAAGGGACTCAGAGGCTAAACAAAGGTGGCCTCTTCAGCAAACCAGGATCTGTAGGACTGTGAGAGGGAAAATGACATCCCAGAGAGGACCCTGCGACTCAGATAGCAGGATCACTAGAGTCAGGTCTTCCCAGGCTCCTCCTTACCTGTCACCACCAACTGCAGCGGGGCACTGGACTCTGACCTCTGGGGTCCCTGTGAGTAGTGGCAGCTGTAGTTGCCTACATCATAACTGTCCTTATATGGAGAATGGAGCTCAACCTCCTCTTTGGAGGAATGCATCTGGAGAAAGAATGCTTCATCCTTCCAAAGCTGCAAAGTCTTGCTTCCCTGTGGGCCCCAGCAATAGAAGCACACCTCTGCTTCCTTGGGGACCACAGATCTGGGCACAACCCTAATGGAGGGTCTGGGGAGTGTCCCTGGAAAGAAATCAGAACCTGGAATTCAGAGCCCTGCCCTTTTTCTGCCCCCAACACTTACTCTCCCAACCAGTTGCCACCACAAGGGATGCACTTCCTTCCACCCTCTTCCTAGCACTGGCTGCCTTGGAGATGGTTTTCTGGAAGGTTGGCAGGGGCGCTTTGAGGGGAAAGACTCACCCTCTGGAGCTGTGATCTGTCTCAGACACAGCCCTGAAGGAGAGGCTCAGGTTACAGGGTATCCTGCCCCAGCAACTCTACCTCTGTATCCAACCCCATCTCATCCAACTAACTCACTGTGGATCAAACAGAGGAAGGGGCAGGTGCCAGTGCTCTCTTGTGTCTAGGTAGCCTCTCCCCAGCCTCATGTGTCCCATATGAGGTCCTTGTCCAAGGACCTTTTCAGAATCTTTCTTCCCCTCCAGCCCAGCCTGGAGCCCTGGCACTCATGAAGGCACAGCAGAGAGGGGACTGTGGGTGACATGACTCCACCTTGAACCAATTTACTTGGCCACAGCTGGATGAAGGAAGGAGAAAGAGGCAACAAAGCTGGGTTCAGACCACATAATTTGGTGACACCATTTCTTTCTCCACCCCCAACTCTAACACCCCCTGAAACTGGAGAAATAGGGAACATTTAATTTCTGACCTTCCTTAGAATTTCTTGGTGCCCCACGTAGGCATCCCTTCCTCTCTCCTCCTCTCCAGCTCCCCCATTTCTTTTTCCTTCCCTCCCCTTCTGTCTGAGAAGGTGCCTCAGTGTCAACATGGTCTGGCTCACCCTTTCAGAGTCAGGTTGCTCCCACTCCCCTAGGGCGCCTCTGATAGTCTGGGGGAATAACTTCTCTGATACTCTTGGTTTGAGACCCCTCTGGTTGTGTTTTCCCTGCCACTGAGGAGTACCTCAGTTCCATTTAACTCATGAATATCAATTAGCTTTTACAAAAGGATATAGACACCTTGAAAATGGGGCAAAACCGACCTTCAAGCATCCTCAAGAAAGTCCTGCCCCTGCTTCAATATCTCAGAGCCATATCCTTCTCTCTTCTACCTTGGAGTCTTCAGAGTGTGGACTCAGACTTAGTACAGTTTCTGCGTAGCATGAGTCTTGCCAAGTTCATATCTAAAGGTGGCATTACCATTGGAAGAACCCTTGTCTCAGCTACCATTGGCCTAGGTCCCAGCAATCACTTTATGAGGCTGCTCCTTGCTTCTCAGGGCATCCGTGCTGAATTCAACCACACTGTCAGCTTGGGGAAGGTTCAGTCTCCCGATATTTCCAATTCTCAGAGTTGAAGCCTACAGATTAATAGACAGCAAGGCAAATGACCAACACCTGTTAGTCAGGCGACCACATGTGGACCCCACAGAGGGAGTCCAAGGACTCTCTGCATTATTGTCTATCACCGGACACAGTCAGCAAAAGAGTCAACCCAAAAACAGGTAGGTGGTACTCTGGAGTCAGGAAGACTTGACTTCCAATCCAGCCTCAGAAACTTCCTAGCTGCTTGACCTTGGACAAGTCATGTAACATCTGTTTGCCACTGGAGAAGGAAATGGAAAACTGTTCCACTATCTTCACCAAGAAGACCCAAAGGACAGATGTTCACAGGGTCACAGAGTCAGATATGACTGAACAGCAAGGTAATGGGGCAGCCAAGAAAAAAATGTCCTTTTTGGATGCCTCTGTGGCTTGTCAAAGAACCTCTCCTGGACTACTCTAGCTAGCTGACCAGAACTAGTAGCAGGAGGACTACCCACACCCCAATGTTTTTTCCCAGCATTTCCATTTCAAGTTTGTGGCAGGGCTGGGGATAGTGCTTTGTAGTTCTTTTAATGCTGCCTCAGTTACTGCCTTTGCTTTGTGCTTATTGTGTCTCTGGGCTGACTATAGAAGATAAGTATACCAGTGGGGGTTCATGAGCATAGTATTAGGTGTACAGACCGATAAGCATATCTTGAACCTAGAGGTGTCACTACCAATGGAACCTAAATCTTAAGTGTGAGTTAGGGGGTAGCCCAGAAGGGGCACTATAGAAATAAGGGCCTTTGTAAGGGAAATGAGAAAATATAATAATAAGGGACTGACAGCTGTGGAAAGAAGAGGTCAGATAATCCAGTCAGAATCTGTTACGAGTCATCTCTCACATCTTCATCCAGTGTTTTCTTGAAGACTTCAAAGGAGGGTGATTTCCCTCTTTTCCTCAAGGTAGTTTACTGCTCTTTTGGATTGCTCTAATAATTAGGAGACTTTCCCTGACATTAGGCCTAAACATGATTCCATAACCATCCCTCCAAGGCCACATCTCCCCTTTGTCACTACTTTTGTCTTCCAGAACAGTCTGATTCTCCTTTTGGGGTGTAAACCTGCCCCTGGAGCATTTGAAGAGGTCCCAGGATGCCTGGTTTTGAAAGGAACATTTCTCTTTGGTGGTCTCCTCTGACTCTCTTAGTGTAATGCTTACCAGAGTTGTGTTCAGAAAGTTTGTTTTTAATTCCTTTCATGCCCTAGTTTCCAGGGTTCCAGTTAGCAAAATATGAAAGCTGGATTGAGGAGATTCCTACCAGCCTTCCCTCACACCATGCCCTGATATGCCATGAAAACCAACTGAGATGAAAGCAGTAGGTGGAGCTGTCCAGTGCTTTGCTTCCCTCAGCCAGTTTGACCTCTTTGGTTATGCTTTCCTGTCAATTACCAAATCACTGGCCTCTACACCCAGAAAATGAAGTCACCTTCTTAAGTCTTCCCCACACGGGCCATCCCCTGGCCCCTAGAAACCTAGAGGCCTCCACTGATCAGTGGATTCATCTGCCCAGTGTCTGGGAGGTTGAAGCATTGACAAGGTGAGAGGCCTGCCCATTGGAAGAGCACAAAGTAAGCTGCACTCAGCAGTCGGGCTTGCTGGAATGTACCCCTTTATTGTGGACTAACCCTAAATTTGCCTTGTTTTGGCAGATTTAAATATTTAAAAAATGTAACAGGAAGTGGTGAACCATAAAATCCAGTTAATACCACCTTAATAATTGAAGATGAAAAGAATGCAAGAATAAAATTGCAATCAAAGACAACTCCCTTTTATCATTGTCACTAAATCAGGAACTGAAAGACAGGAGGCTTCAGGCCCCTGAAACTTAGGAAGGAACTTTGGTCAACCTTCCTCCTACCCAAGAATGTTTTGTGTGGTTCTAGCCACCAAGTGTGTACAGACCTAGGAACCCACCTCAGCTGCCACTACTCCACCTCAGATCAGAAACCATCTCCTTGGTTGTTTCAGATGGTTGCACTGTCCTCTTGGGTCTCTGACTAGGCTTAAGGACAGAACTTCATGCCTGAAGCTCTCATGAACTCAGAACAATCTTCCAAGGAGGACATCTCTTTGACCCTGAAGCATCATAGGAATATGGCTGAGGTTCCTTCCATAAATAAAGAGGATCCTAAACTCCTAAATCCTAAACTCCTCAATTCAGGGTTGAAAAGTCAGGTTCATAAATATGGGATGTGGGAGGCTTGGTCAGGTGTCTCTATAATTTGGTTTTTGACATAATCTCATGGTCAGAAAAACAGAATTTCACAAATGATTGAATGAAAAAATTAAAGTTCAACCTGAAGAAGATCTGGAGGTGTAAGTGGCCTTCAAGCTCCTCATGAATTAATGAGCAGACCTCCATGAGGTGCAGTTACCTTGTGAAAAGGATAGCCATGGAAATCACTGGAGGATCACAGAGGAAACGAAAGGCAAGAAAACAGACAGCAAAAATCAAACCCCAATTCTCTGAGATGTCTACACACCTTTGCATGTAACATTCATTGTCAGGGTAGACCTCTCTATAAGCTCCTTCTCCTTCTCCTATGTAAGGTGACTTCTAGACCTGAAGGTCTCCTTGCTGTAAGCTAAACCACTTTTTCTTCCTCTGCCCAACAAAAGCACCATTTGGGACTGTAAGTTCTTCTTTGTGAGGTGCCTTACAGAGGTACCTACAAATGGTACCTGGAAAGTCATGGACAAGTCATGTCATCTCCTTGGGCTCCAATCTCCACATCTATCAAGATGGGGTTGGACAAAATGACCACCATGGTCCCTTTCCCTCTTACCATGTATTGTCCCATGGGTCTAAAAACTTCCTGGAGTAGGTGGCTTCACAGATGTCATAAGATTAATGGACAGTGAGGTATATGTAAGATGTAATTACTTTATGGCCTTGGTGCTCTATCAGCATCTGAATGGACACTATGTTAAAATGGAGAGAAAGATCACCAGCATGTTAGGTGGACCTTCTATTAAGCATTTATTGGAAAATATGGGCAAGACCAGCAAAGCAAAAGAGGGCATGACTGAGTTGTGATCTAGCGCTCAGTTCTGAAGAGAATACTGACATTGATGAGATGAACATTGAGGAAATGAAATTGATTCTGTTCTGTCATCGATTTCATTTTGTATTCCCTGTGACATTTTGTGTAAAGACCTAAATCACTCATTGTCTCTGAATTAAGTTTAGAAGTCCAGTTCTCCTGCTAATTATTCTTTTGTTAAGGAATTCTGTTATCCTTGAAGGATGCAGGGGAGCCTGGTCTGTTATTTTGGCAATACTGGCTATCCTTCAAGAAGTCTGGTCTGTTATACTTGTGACACTAATTAGTCATGTAGTGGGCCCCAGTAAGGAGCTGTCCATACTGACAAGATGGTAGGAGAAATTGTGGCTAGTTCTGCATTCCAAACATTCAGCCAGTCATATCACCCACCACATATAGGATGCTTCTGGCTTTGTAACCAATGTATTGTTTCCTTCATCTGTAATGCTGCTTTCTGACTTTTGGATAGTCCTTTTGTTTGTAAAAATAAGCTGTCAACTTTCATTTAAGGTCTTTTGGCTTTCTGAGGAGGTAGAAGATCTCTTTTTTGTGGTTGGTAACTGTTACCCTTACCAAAAAAATTTAATATGCTCGGACTCTGCGTCTCAGTTTACCTTAATTTCAATCATGACCAGACCCATCCAAGTATCCCAAAGTAAACTCATTTCTTTATTCTTTTTTTAATCTTTGTTCATATATGAATTTAAGGAAATAAAAAACAACTTTATCTGCATCCCCAATGCTTTAATGTCATATTGTTTTCTCACTATATTGAATATCTTTTTTAACTGTCTCTATAATTTGGTTTTTGATATAATCCCATAATGAAAATAACAGAATTTCATAAATGAATGAATGAAAAAATTAAGCTCTTGCTATTGACAAGATATTGTGTGAAGTGCTGGACATATATATGATAAAAATGAGACAATCTCTGTCCTAAGAGAGTTTTTGATTTTTTGATTCAAATAGTGGAGGATAGAAGGCCCTGATGTGCTGTGGCCCATGATATCACAAAGAGTCAGACACTACTGAATGACTGAATGACAAATATGTAAAAATATCACTTCCAAAATGCTTCAAACAAGAATAAATAAGCAACAAGGTACAGAACTAATCATGTGGGAAGTATAGTGGATTTGGATAGAGAGTAGGAATTAGAATGAAGCTGCCAATTCCATGATCCCATCTGACCCTTTTTGACTTCCCACTTAGTTCAAGTGGCAACCAGTTGCATTATGGCGGTTGCAAGGAATCCCTTCATCACAGGTCTGTCTTTAGAATTCGGTTGAGTGGAATCCACAGGATGATTGAAGAGATTTGAAATCTCTTGAAACAAGGACATGAGAGGAGTTGAAGGAAATTTTTGAACCATAATTCAAATAAAAATTTAAACAGAGTAGCAGCTGATAAAAAGCAATTGAAATGACAGAAGGGTTTCCATGGCTAAATAAATGGTCAGGAGATTTATGTGATGAAAGAATTGTCATCTTGGTGCAGTAAAAAGCTAGGAAACTCCTCCTACTAAGGGGAAGGAGCCTCATCCCTGCCACAATCAGAAAGCAGCAGTAGCTCCCAGAGATGCCCAAGAGGAAACAGGAAAAGAAATATGATTACATCTCCAGAGGATATTCCACTCAATCAGCAGACATTTTATTAAGCCCCTCCTCTACGAACAACCCTAAGGCAGGGGTTGGCTACTTACAGACAAAAATGAAGCTGTTTCTGCTCCCAAAGGATACTATACTTTGTTAGTGGAGGTGAGTACATGTGTGTAATGCCAGCCTAAATAGTTAGTCTCACAGAGATTTTAAATATTCTAACTATTCTTCTCAAAAAACACTGAGAAATTTGGTGCTAACATTTGACTTCTGCCTGGGAGGAGCGAGACCTGGGGCCACTGACATACACCATGCATTTGGAAATGTTGGCAGTGCCCGAAAGGATAAAGATGACGTTGTTCAGAATGAAGTGTATCAGTTTGAGAGAGATGGGAAACATGGCTCATGGGCAATGAGATGAATGAACAGTCTGAGAGATAGAGTTTCTGTGTAAGTAATAATCAGTTTATTAATTGGGCTAGCTGAACTCCTAATCAAATCTGAAGAATTAATGATGAAAAATACTGTCCATCCCTAGAGAAAGAATTGGTGGTGTCTGAATACAGGGTGAAGTATCCAGTTTTTGCTTTCTTTTTTTTTCTTGATTTTTTTGGTCTGTTTTCTTTAACAACATGACTGTTATGGAAATGTTTTCATTGGCCCTTTTTGGTTTGCCACTTAGTTCAAGTGGCAACCAGTCACATTATGGAGGTTACAAGGAATCCTTTCATTCTCAGTGATGGGGGCTTGTGGGGAGAAGGGAGAGGAATTGGAACTCAAAATTTAAAAAGAAATGTTTGTTAAAAGTTGTTTTTACAAGTAAGTGGGAAAAAATAAAGTACTAAACAAATACCAAAAAACCCCATTTGACTTCTGCCTTCTAAGGGATCGGTGTGAGGCACTGAGAAAGAATGACAGAAAGGGATTGGGGGGAGACTGGGATAGTTAACTGATGTTGGAGAATGAGGCTGAGTCGGGGGGACTTCACTTCAGGGGAACGCTCCTCAGAAGGAGGTAAAATGACAAGATATTAGTATGAGATGGGAACTCCAAAGTTCATGAACGTGGCCATGTGCCTTTTTTTGTGATGGTAAGATCAAGCACATGACCATGATGGAAAATGTCACACTTAGTACAGTTATATGTTGTCTTCTCTACTTTGGATTTGACTGTGCAACATAGGAGACATTGGCACAGGAATGCTCAGGATGGTGTGCCCACATCAGGAAGGGTGCTGTGCTCTATGAGCAAAGCAGAATTGAGACAGCACAAAGGAAATGTAGGATGCACAGATTTGGGATATCCACCCCAAATATTCACATGGACTATCTGTGCCCAACCTGGTGTGGAGCATCCTGAGCTCATATTGGTCTGATCAGCCACAGTCAGACACACCGAAACTTCACTTTATCATGGTGATGTCATTTTGGTGCTCTTTGAAGATGAAGGACAACAACCAACCAATCATATTGTCTTCTCTGTGTGGGAGTAAGCTCCCTGAGGGCAGGGTCTGGCTTGTTTTGTCTTTATACCTCCCAGCTCTCAGTACTCTTAATACCTACTTCATACACTTGTCAATTGATTTATCAAGGTACAATGATTTATCAGAGTACAGTAATCCAATCAATT
The DNA here is from genome assembly GCA_023548195.1 of Bettongia penicillata ogilbyi. Lineage (NCBI taxonomy): Eukaryota > Metazoa > Chordata > Mammalia > Diprotodontia > Potoroidae > Bettongia > Bettongia penicillata. Next base: position 1,791,253 of record JAJHZJ010000232.1, on the reverse strand, counting down.
TCACCATTGCTTCTAGAAAGAGTGTACCAGTTGACCAACTTGTGGATCAATCTGCCATCCCTCTGATTTCCCAGAGCAAAACTCCCTTCCCTGGGTACCACTCCCTTATATGGGGGGAAAAGCATTTATTAAGTGCCTACTATGTGCTGGGCACTGTGCTAAGAGTTTCACAATTATTATCTCATCTGATCCTCACAACAACCCTGTGAGGGAGGCGTCATCATTATCATTATTTTACAGATGAGGAAACTGAGGCAAACAAAGGTGAAGTGACTTGCCCAAGGTCACATAGCTAATAAGTTTCTAAGGTCAGATTTTAACTCAGATCTTCTTTACTCCATAAAACCTGACACTGTTTCCATTTCTTAAATCCTTTCATAAGTTAGTGAATATCTTTTAAATATTAGTTACTTTGTTCTTAGGTGCATAGCATTTACTATATATGAGTATACATATATTTTTATACAATTGATATATTTTCACTGTTTATTGTCCCTTTAATTATGACATAGTTTACATTTATTTCACTGGCAATCAGGTTGAGATTTATTTCAGATAATAAACACAATCCCAGATTTCTGGAATTCCCATGTTGAAGAGTGAATTTTTTCCCTCGATCTCTCCTTTTAAACTCAGAAGTACCTTTTTGTCTTAGATGTGTTTACTGTGGGCTACATGTTGTAGAGTTTTGTGTTTTGATTCATTTTTGTAACCTCTTTTCTTTTTATAGGGGGATTGAATCCATCAGCATTTAAGGATCTAGTTGTTCAATTTGGGTTTTGCTTTATCATACTCTCCTCTATGCTTTGTCTTTTCAGTAAAATGAAAATCTACTTTCCTTAAGTTAGTTCAGTCACAGGCTGACACCCAGACACACACTTTGACACCCTTCCATGATAATATATACAATTCAAACAATTCAATCTTTATAGACAACCAAACTCTCACCCTACACATACCTACTACATTAATTATAGTTTGTAGTTCAGTTATGACTGTACTTTTAAAGTGTTTCTATCTTTTCCTCCTGTGTTTCTTACTCTCAAAGATACATAATTATCTACAACATCCACCAATTTCCATATTGATAGAATCAACTCTGTAAGTCCCACCCCTCCCCTATTTTTAGTGTATCCTTTTCTTCTCCTCAATCCTAGATGAGAGTTTTGTGCTTATTATGATTGCTCGCATTCCCATTATTTCTTTCTTATCTCCCTTGGTATCTTGTGCCCTTTACTTGTACATTTACCTAATCCAATCCAATATCATTATTTAGTGCCTACTATAGCATTCTACTTCAAAATGACACTTTTGTTGGCAATGTGTTAATTAAATAAAAGCCGTTTTTTCTTCCCTATCATGACTCCAATGAGGGAATTGAATGAACCCTTCAGTCATCCTGATATTACTTCTTGATTCTGTCTTCCCAACCCTTGAAGATAACTGCTGAATTTTTCAACCTGCAACATTTGGGAGCTGGTGGATGAGTAATTAATGAGGAGACACAGATAAGAGTCCCTCAGAATGAAGTCTGGATGATTTGGATTGGCAGTGATGGAAAGAGTACTCACATTCATGATATCAATGATTCACTGAAGTATGCAACTTAACCCAACAACTACTTATTAAATACTTACTATGTTCAAGACATTGTGCTTGAAGTTCTGAGCACAAGAATGACAGTCTTTCCTCTCAAGGCATTTGTATTTTACTGGAGGAGAACATTGGGTAGAGGACTTTTTGGGAAAGGAGTAGGAAGGCATAATGGGATGGAGGTGACTTGATCCTTTGAAGAGCAAAAGGCTTCATTTAGAATGTGTTGTGTATATTTTATTTTCTTTGCCCTTATACTCTCTGGCTCAAATGACGTTTGCAGGAGACTCTCCCAGTTGGTGGAGATTGATTACTCAGTGATCTGTGTCTTTATCATGGGGGGAAGTTGGCTTGAGCTTCAAGAGAGAAAACCTTCAATTCTGGATTCTCTTTAGGCCCCTAAAGGAAGAGAAAGACCTTGGGAAAAAGTTAGCATGTAGAGGAGCTGTCACCTTGGTCACATTCCAATCCCCAATTTACTACATGAGAGACTTTGGAAAATTTCCACCTGGATGAGATGCAGGTCTCTCTCTGTCTCTGTCTCTCTCCATCTGTCTCTCTTTCTGTGTTTCCCCTTTCTCTCTCCTTCCGTCTCTTTCAGTTGAGCTGAGAAAGCTCACTGCCAGTGTTAGATCTCATTGACTCTGTGTATAATATGGTATATATTCTCATATGTGTACCTTCTCTGATTTCTATTTGCTATCAGCTTGGATAAATGGGATTATTTGTTATTTGCTACATATGCCATTGATAATATTTAATATAAATTTTGGACTTTAATAAGGGCCAGAGCTTGAATTAAGAAGAGTCTAGATCCAATAGTCTCCTTTGTTATCTTAAGTAAATTCAGAGAACACCTTTTGGTATGTCAAGGAAGCAAATGGGGCTGACTTAGTAACTTTCTTAACAGACCCTTCTCCTGGCAATTTAGTGATAAGGAAAAAAAACCCCACAGATGTTCTGGGTTGTAACTTCAATTGAAACTTTGTTAAAGGTACCCTTTCCTGTGTCTGAAGGATGCCTGCCACCAGAGTGGTGGGATTTTCTCCTTATCTTATGTTGTAGAAACATATGCTACAGAGAGGAAATTCACATAGCTTGGGATCATAAAACTCAATTGACACTATTTTGTTAACTGTCTTGTCTTACTAAATTTATGATTTGTTCAACTAAGAGAGTTCCTTTCTCATGGAAAAATGTATTTAAACCAGAAGATTTCTGTACTAGACAGCCAGTTTTGATCCAAGTTCCGTAGGGCTATGTAACTTATCTTTATGGGGAATTGTTTAATTAATTAAAATCATAAAATGTATACCTTTAGCCTGTTGCCTTTTCTTTAGCCAAAACTTTCAGGTCAACACCATCTATTAGGAAGGGAATCAAGTCTTGGTTATATAGTTTGAGGTCCTCCTTCCACATCAAGAGTATAGTTTGAACCTAAAAATTAATTCCCCTAGACTGAGGGAAACAGAGATATAATTCCATCTTGGTACATTCCCCCTTTTCTGTGGGGAGCAGAATGGTCAGCCTCTTTGGTCCTCTAACAGTAAGCACCCCAACTGACACAGGGGTATCTGATATTATAGGCTCTTATAACATAAAAGAAAAGGCAGCTTTTGAGGGGTTAAAAATCACTTGAGTCAAGCAAAGAAAATAAAAATCAAAATTTCAGAGAAAATACAGAAAAATCAAACGTCAACAGACATGCTTCCAAAATGTTTGATCATTACATACATAACAGTTGCCAGAGAGGGAAGCATCAACTTCTGGGTTTTAGCTGGGGGCTGGAGGAGGGGTATGGTGTGTGTGCGGGGTTCATTAGTGGCTTCCCAGAGTCTCTCTGGCCAAAGAAATACTTCCAATCAGAAAGCCTCAAAATGAAACCTCACCCTCAGAGTCTTTATACACTTTTTTAGTGCTTGAGGGCTTAACCCTCTGACCCAGTGTTCAATAGAAAAAACAAAAGGTACTTGGTACCCTCCTACAAAACCACCCTCCAAATCAAGCTTCCCACAATGGGCAGGTAGAGATCTATGGGTGGGAGAGATCCTCCCCAACCACATTATTCAATCAGAGACACTTTTAGTAAAACAAAACCAGCAAAAGATCCTAATTTGGTTACCATTACAGATCCCCAGGTCCTGTTTTGACTCCTGGCAGGAATCCATCTTTTCCTTGGTAAAAGGTAGGCAGAGGAGACTCTAGAGATATCTATTCTTGCCTCCCTGAGAGTCACATCTAGACAGGTCCATGCAGACCCATGCTCAGAAACTATATGGACTGAACAAAACCTCTCCCATTCCCTTGCTCTTACACCCTTATATTTAGTGTTAATTTCCATCTTTTTGATGAAGATTTTCCATCCTGACTGTCCTGTATAATATCTAAAGGGATTAACTGGAACAAGGACGATGACCTCTCATAGATAACATCTTTGACAGATCCTGGTAGGGGTCCCATTAGTGAATACTTTGTTAAAAGACAAATTTTTTGTTTGGGCTTTCACCGTGATTAACAAGGCAAAACTCAGGAAAAGAAAATTAAAGATTTATTAAAAGTACATCAAGATAGGAATGTGTTGGTAGTGATGGGGTGATCTCTAGAGATCAGCATGGGATTCATGATGGAACCAGTCTTTCTTGATGACTTTTGTGCTGAGATAAAGACAACTCAGATAGGTCAACATCAACAAAAGAGAATGGCCCATTGCATCTCAGCACTAGCCCAACCGCCTGTACGTGATGGCTATGTGATGTTTATTAGGTGCAAACAGGGAGGGCGTGACTTACTATATGATGAATAGCAGGGAAAAGAAAACTACAGACTGGGTGACTCCTCCCTCAACATTGACAAGTTGGGTTGAGAACAACGGGTCACTGAGTTAACATGACTTCAATACCAATTCTGTGGTCCCATAATTAAAAATCTAGCCAAGAGATCGGGATTCATAAGAGTGCACCAGGTCCAGCAGGTGGTGCTCAGTAGGTCCCTCCCCATCACCAAGGCCAAGAAGGCTAATCCGTTAGCAGGTGACAATTGTTGCCACAGACCACAGAACTTGCTCCAAACCTGTATAGTTTCCTCTCTGGAGGTAACTACTTTGGAATTTTTCAAACTACAACTCAGATATAAGCAACTATTCCTAGGTCCTTATTTTGCAGATATAAAGAAATATTTAAAAATAGAATTTGCTGTTATTGAGGCTCTGTTCCCCTGCCCTTTGGGGAGTCCTTTGCTCTATGTTCCTCTTCCCTCTGCACTCACTAGTCCAGATGTACCACGTGGGTTGCTGCAATTTTAATAAATCTAGAAAACAAAAGAAAAATAGGAAAATTCTCAGAGCTTTCTTTCTCCCTGTTAACCTTAAAACTTGGTTAAAGACAAGGCAACAGTCTAGATGCATACATTTTATGATTTAATTAATTAATTCCCTTTTAAAGAAAACAGTAACATAATACATTATGGAGTTGGAAAAATTATCTAAATGCCCAGTACAGAAATCTTCTGGCTTATATATATTTTACTGTGAGAAAGGAACTCTCTTAGTTGAAAAGTCATAAATTAGTAAGACAAGACAATTACAATAGTGCACTTGGGATTTATGATTCCAAGCTGTGTGAATTTCCTTTCTGTGCATATGTTTCTGTGACATAAGATAAGAAGGAAATCCCACCACTCTGGTGGCAGGCTTCCTGTCCTAAACAGGTACTTGAAATAGCTGACACAGGAAAAGATACCTTTAACAAAGGTCCAATTGAAATTACAACCCAGGACATCTGTGTTTTTCCTTATCACTAAGATGCCAGGAGAAGGGTCTCTTAAGGACTTTACTAAGTCAACCCTATTTGGTTTGCTGACAAAAGGCATTCTCCGAGATTATTTAAGATAACAAGGGAGACTATTAGGTCCAGACTCTTCTTAATTCAAACTTTGGCCCTTATTAAAGTCCAAAATTTATATGAAACTTTATCATCTCCTATGTGCCCATTTTCTTCCATGATCTATGTAATGAGGAAGGTTTCCACACACCAAAGATATAGTGGAGAGTGGAAATGATGGGGTTCAGACTCTGGAAACCTCCCTGAACTCCCCTTGAATCTCCCTACCTGGCCTTTCATACTCAAATTTGCAGACAGGGTCCCTCTGAATCTTGCCACTTAATCTGGCCTTTCATACTCAAATTTGTAGCCAGGTCCTCCTGAATCTTTCACATTCAAATCTGTTTCCCTTGGCCTAGCTTGGCCTTCCATTTTCTGTTACTGGACATCACTAGTTACCCCAATCTCCTCAAGATGCTCCCTAAACCCCTCCTCCCATCACCCTAGACTAGCAGACCACCCCCTAGATCCCTCCTACAGTCTTTTCTGTATTTAAGGTCCATCTTGCCTCCATGAAGGTGCTCAGATTCAATCCAGCTCAGACTGTCTCTTTGAGATTCTATCTGGCCAGCTTGTGAATACAAGCATTACAAATGCTTAGGCTCCTTAAAGAGTCAACCCAAGGTGGTGAATCTTTGATAAACTTTGTTTTTCTTTGACTTTAAGAAGGCTTAAGTCAAATTCATTCGAGCAGGACCTGGACTGTTGATATTTTGGGGTACAGCAACCTAACCTTGTCAGAAAGGAATGAAAAGTTCTAACTCCCTCAGGCACAAAACAGAAAGATAAAGACAAAACTTTCCCTTTGTTCACTTTGATTCATCAAAGTCTTGGTTCAGCTGAATACCTCAGCATCAGAAATTAATAGGATTTTATCAGTGGAAATGACCGAAAAGGGAGGGACATTGGCATTCACTTGGCCACTGCTCCTAAAGGACAAAAGACCCTTTGACATGGAGCTGGTGTTTTCTCACCAAATAGAATGGGAGTTTGGGAAGATCAGGGATTGTCTTATTTTTCTATTTGCATCCCCAGCTGTTAGTGCTGTACTTTGCACACAATAGGCGCTTATTAAATACTTCACCTAAGGGTTTGGGGAAAAGAAGGTCAGGAATTCTATTTTGGACATTGTGAGTTTGAGATGTCCAAAAGGTACTTGGTGACTATACTTCAGGAAACAGAGTAAGATTAGGTCTGGAAATCATCTGTATAGAGATGGTCATTGAATTCATGGGAGATGATGAAAGTCACCAAGAGTGGTTTTTTTTAAAATAAATTTATTTATTAAACTTTTTCATTCATTTTCACAAAATTTTGGGTTCCAAATTTTCTCCCCATTTGTCCCCTCCCCCCATCCCAATAAACTGAGCATTCTAATTTCCCCTATCGCCAACCTGCCCTTTCTTCTATCATCCCTCCCTTCCCTTGACCCCATCTTCTCTTTTGTCCTGTAGGGCCAGATAACTTTCTATTCCCCATTACCTGGATTTCTTATTTCCTAGTAGCAAGAACAATACTCAGCAGTTGTTCCTAAAACTCTGAGTTCCAATTTCTCCCCATTCCTCCCTCCCTACCCATTCCCCTTGGGAAGGCAGGCAATTCAATATAGGCCATATCTGTGTAGTTTTGCAAATGACTTCGATAATAGTCGTGTTGTATAAGACTATATTTCCCTCCATCCTATCCTGCCCCGCATTGTTTCTATTCTCTCTTTTGATCCTGTCCCTCCCCAAGTGTTGACTTCAAATTGCTCCCTCCTCCCATTGCCCTCCCTTCCATCATCCCCCCCACCCTGCTTATCTCCTTCTACCTGACTTTCCTGTACTGTAAGATAGGTTTTCATACCAAAATGAGTGTGCATTTTATTCCTTCCTTTAGTCGAATGTGATGAGAGTAATCTTCATGTTTTTTTCCTCAGCTCTCCTTTTTCCCTCCACTAAAAAGTCTCCTGTTTGCCTCTTCTATGAGAGATAATTTGCCCCCCATTTCATCTTCTCTCCTCCCAATGTATTTCTCTCTCACCGTTTACCTTAATTTTTTAAAGATATGATCCCATCCTATTCAATTCACTCTGTGCTCTCTGTCTCTGTGTGTGTGTGTGCATGTATGCATGTGTGTGTGTGTATGTGTGTGTGTGTGTGTGTGTGTGTGTGTAATCCCACCAACTACCCAGATACTGAAAAGTTTCAAGAGTTACAAATATTGTCTTTCCATGTAGGAATGTAAACAGTTCAACTTTGGTAA